>LAPY01001518.1:103087-118308 GCA_000970635.1 Eragrostis tef
GGTCCCCGGGAACCTCCCGCACCTTCATGCCGCGGATCTCGTTGTACAGGGCTCGCAGCGCCATGGCCGATCGATCTCCTCGCGCAAGCGCTCGCTAGGGTTTGCTGCTCGTCGGCGTCTGTGGGTGGGTGGGGAGGAATGGGAAGGGGAATTTGTTCGGTAAAGGGAGAGGGTTGTTGGGCCGGGCCGAGCCGGGCCGGTGTTGACTCGTACTGTGCGAGGTATGGGCTTTACTGTTTATGGTCCATGAGTGGCATTTGGGCCCACCTGGCAGGAAGAGTGGATGCGTCTTCGTCATCCTCCCGCGCATTCAGGGGAGATACAAATGGCGGCAACGTTTCTCTCTCTCTCTCTCTCTCTCTCTCTCTCTCTCTCGATGGAGCACCGACCACAGGCTAAAATTAGCGAGAGGCGTGTGGTGAGCAGGTTAGGGGAAGGGGGCTGCCGCGGCGAGGTGGCATTGGCGATTGGGAGCAGGGAGGAGGAGGAGAGGAGCGAGGGCGCGGAGTGGGTTTGGTGATCACGGCCTGATGGGGTCGTGGCGCAAGGCCTACGGCGCCCTCAAGGACTCCACCAAGGTTGGCCTCGCCAAGGTCAATAGCGATTTCAAGGTGAGCGCCAATTGAGAGACCGAACAACCGGCAGTTGCGAAGAACATCTTTTGATGTTGAGTCCTCTGTTTTATGTACAGCTGCTTTGAACTTTCTGTTTGATGGATTTTAAATTTTTAAATTTTCTTTCTTTTTTTCCTGAAAAGGATTTGGATATTGCGATTGTGAAGGCGACCAACCATGTAGAATGCCCTCCCAAGGAACGGCACGTCAGAAGTGAGTAACCATATTGCCCCACTCGATTCTACGCTGAATTTATCGAATTATTCCAACGCTCCCAATTGTCAATTGATGAAGAGTCATATAAATCCCTTTCGAATTGCAGAAATATTCTTTGCAACCTCGGTAAATCGTCCTCGCGCCGACGTCTCATATTGCATATATGCATTGGCAAGAAGATTGTCAAAGACTAAGAATTGGACAGTAGGTTT
Organism: Eragrostis tef; assembly: GCA_000970635.1. Lineage (NCBI taxonomy): Eukaryota > Viridiplantae > Streptophyta > Magnoliopsida > Poales > Poaceae > Eragrostis > Eragrostis tef. The sequence continues at coordinate 104,130 of LAPY01001518.1, forward strand.
TCTTCCTCTTTCCCACCTATTAGTTCCTCTTCTCTAGTTATCATGTGAGTAATTTGTCTCATATTGCATTATGCAGGTTGCATTGAAGACATTGATAGTGGTACATAGGCTTCTGAGAGAAGGTGATCCTACATTCAAGGAAGAGTTCCTGGCCTATTCATACAGGGGAAACATTTTGCATTTAGCGAATTTCAAGGATGACTCGAGCCCATTAGGTTAGTTCGTCTGCATCCTAATGGACTAGTAGAGAAGCTCTAATTCAATGTATTCCATGTAAATGATGAGGCCCCATTTTCTATCTCCTTAACGTTGCAGCTTGGGATTGCTCCGCATGGGTTCGCACTTATGCGCTCTTCTTGGAGGAGCGACTCGAGTGCTTTAGGGTTCTGAAATATGACATTGAAACCGAGCGTTTGGTGAAATCTCCAGAGTGTTCTAGCAAGGTAGTTTTGTCTTTCTAAAAAATTACTAGCGAACATTTAGACAGTGCAGAGGATTTATCTCGTTTTGTAATCCTGATAGGCACATAGTAAAACCAGGACCCTGCCTTCCTCTGATCTCTTGGAGCAGTTACCTGCACTGCAGCAGCTGCTTTTCAGACTCATAGGCGTCCAGGTTTGACGCGCCCAAGTTCTACTGTTAATCTCTCGCTAAATGCATGCGGTTCATTATTTGCATTTTTGCTTCACCATTGCAGCCTGAAGGTGCTGCCTGCTCAAATTACCTTGTTCAATATGCACTGGCCTTGGTAAGGTGCAAATATACATATTTATTTTTTTGTAAAGTTTATTCCCAGTTTGCAAGATAGTGTTTGTTCTTAGATACTCATGGAGGTCTTCCATTTCATAGGTTTTGAAGGAGAGCTTCAAGATATACTGTGCAATAAATGATGGCATCATCAATCTTGTTGATATGGTAAAGTAGCAATTCTTCATGACATCCTATGATACGAACCATGTTTTTTTTGTTGTTGATGAATCATAACCATACAGTCCCGTGCAGTTTTTTGATATGCCAAAATATGATGCTATCAAGGCACTTGCTGTCTACAAACGAGCGGGCCTGCAGGTAGGTCAAATTTTGCAGTTGCATCGCTACTGAATTGAAGCTAAGAGTATCAAATTCCCAAACGAAAATGGCATTGATCCCTTTTTTTACGAGTGCACAGGCAGAAAACCTTGCTGAATTCTATGACTTCTGCAAACATCTTGAGCTTGCCAGGACATTCCAGTTTCCTACTCTCAGGCAGGTTAGTAATTTAGTCTCTACATCAGCTCTTACGATGCTTAACCCTGAAACCTCCCAATCGGCAAAGAATGGCAAAACTCTAAAGTTTATGTAGTCTTAATGCGCGTTAATCACGACTGTTCTGCAGCCACCCCCATCATTCCTAGCAACAATGGAGGAGTACATCAGAGAAGCACCTCGACCTTCAATTAAGAGTGTGGTGAGCCCAGCTCTTTTGAGAAAGTAGGAGAGCAATTCTGCTTCAAAATTCTGTTTGTAACTCTTACTGTTGCCAAAGCAGGAGAGTGAAGAGAAGAAGCTACTGACATACGACCAAGAAGCTCCAAAGGAACCCGAACAGCAGGCGGAAGAGGAGAAAGAGGAGCCTGCGGATGAGCCTGAACAAGAGCCAGAACCTCAACCAGAGCCTGAACCAGAACCCCAGCCACAGGAAACAACTGGAGATTTACTAGTAAGCTCCAGACAAGCTTAATCTTTCGGTTAGCTGAATCTTGTACCTTGATGCTCATGGGTTGGTCCTGTATGCAGAACTTGGATGCAGAGGTGAATCCTTTGATCACGGAACTGGAAGAAAGGAATGCATTAGCACTTGCCATTGTGGGGTCAGGTATACTAAGATCAATTAGACTTCTCCAAATAGCATCACAAGTACTATTGTCGGCAAACCTAATACCCGATTTTACAGCAATCTTTTTTATCTGCGTTGCTGCTATTAACGCTATGTCAAGGGAACGTCATTGGCTGTTATGCTTTTGGATGTAGGTGACCACAACAAAGCTTCAACATCTTATGATCTGTTTGATGGCAATGCATCTGGGTGGGAACTGGCCCTGGTTAATGCTCCAAGCACCCATACTAGCCAAGCAGTTGACACCAACTTTGTACGCACAATATCATTACTACATAAGCTGCTTTTCAGATATCCAAGTCATGATGGGAATCTAGTGTAACCCAAAAGAACTAAATCGTGTTTACATGTTTGCATCTGATCAACAGGCTGGAGGATTTGACAAGCTGCTGCTCGATAGCCTCTACGAAGATGAGGCGAGGAGGCAGCAGATCGCCAGTGTGACATACACCGGTAGCCTTGGAGCAGCCAACCCTTTCGAAACCAGTGATCCGTTCGCCATGTCCAGTGGGCTTCGCGCCATCATCTAATGTCCAGTTAGCAATGATGGCTCAGCAGCATCAGTATTTCCAGCCTCAGCAGCAGTACTCTCAGGTACAACAGCAGCAACTGATGACGGTTCAGCAGCCGAATCTATACCGCTACCAGCAGCAACAGTATTATGCATCTTCAAATCCTTTTGGTGATCCTTTCAACGACCTTGTAGCAATGGCTGCTCCTCAAAAACAAGGCAACTCAAGTATTCTGTGAACACTGATAGTTTCTTCAGATCATTCTAACTTTGGTAGAGCAGTACCTGTATAGCTTGAGACGTCGTGCTGGATTAAGAGGTGTACATCAAGGTTTTATTTAGCAATATCCAAATTTGGACTTTGACATATCAATACCCAAATTTGGACTTTGACATGATCAGTACCTAAGTACATTGTTGTCACTACATTAAATACCTATATATGTAGGGACAAGATGTCAATTGTATACTGAAACAACGCTGAACTGCCCATAGTACATTTTGAGCCGAGATTGCTGACCAGGCTGTGCTGACACATTACAGCTGATCATGACAGGATCACAAGGGTTTAAAAGTATAAAGAAAATCAGAACAATATCAGATTAAACTATAAGGTGATACTCATTTCATAATATCTTCGAGTCTACAAAAGAATGATCATGTAATAGCTGTTCAACTTGACAAAACCCCTGTTACTCAGGAAATGAGCGCTATGAATCTAAGGAAGTGAAGAGCTAATAGAACAAACAAGGCCAACGGGCTTACAAGGAGGGCAATGTCAATACTAAATAGAAAGCACCTCAGCCCTACCTAGGGACTAAGAATTACATGTCACCAGTGCTGCGGCAACGACCTGTCCCTGGCCCTGGATCTGTGTTAAGCAGCTAGTATCAATCTCACAATTTACATGAAACAGAAAAAAAAATCCTAGGCGAATCCTAGGCCAAAGGCAAAGAATCATATGTAGAACTCAAGCTGACGTGTAACTGGAGAATATCTTCAGTAGGTTGTTCTGAGCTTCGGGGTAAAACTTTCTAGCAAAAAGGTAGCACGGTCTTTTTGTTCCATTCCACATACATGGGGTCATTGTCACAACTTTCTGCAACAGAGAACAGAATACACCAACATTTCATATAAAAGCTACAACACTAGTCTATACTTGAAACTCGTTCAATTATTTGAGTAGAATATTCTTCAGAACTTGGGCCAATATTGATTCATTGAGTGCACAGTACAGAGAAAAATAAATATTTTCAGGTATTCTTAACACTGCATTTGCTGGTCCCAAGCCTGAATGAGAAAAGTGGAGGGGGTTGTGTTACTGTTAGGCTTGGCTAGCCAACAAACACTTTTAGCCAATCTTATGGATATGAAACAACAAAGGCCTACCTAACTTTCTTGGGATAGAAAGGCTTTGTTGTTGTTGTATTCTAAACAATAACTACAGGACTATAGTAACCTAACCATCATCAAGTCCTAGTAATTGCAAATTCCTATGTTGTGCTTGGGAGACTAGGAGTTGCTATGCTTACCTTATCATCACTTGTAACATGCAAATACTCATTCGCAGACTGCATGAAGTGGAGCAAATAAATCAGTATGAGACAAAAAGATGACACGTGGAGACATGTTTTCCATTTGGAAGACAAAAGCCTACCGTTATGTTCTTTAAGAGCTCATAGGTAACATCCGCAGCTCTATAAGACCTTGGATGCCATTTTCCCTCAGACCAATCAACGTGAGTCACCGACCAATTAGCTATTCCACCAGGATCTACCATCTGAAGATTAAAATGCAGCTATATTACAAAAGAAAAGCAAAGAACCAATAAAAGGATTAGGTTACTCAATTAAAAAAATTACTGACATTGAAGAGGGTTGGCAAATAATGCTCATCGGCAATACAGTTGCGTCCCTCTGCTGGCTGCAAAATTCACAAAATACAGAGATAGTAACTTAGTTAAAAACTAAGTTTCACTATCCCTAAACAAAACATAATTTCACAAACTAGAAATTATGCTAGGGGTGTCCTGAAAGTAATAAGAATTGGTTCTGAAAGCAGCTATCATGCAGCATGCCCAATATTGGCAACCTGTCAATTGATTCATTGCATGAGATGTGATATAGCTCTGTCAATTCTAAGCCTGACACCTGTAAGCAATTCTTACTCGCTTTTCTTTGGTTTCAGCATCAACTGAAAATATGAATCACACACTAACAGAGGGAATTAAAGGTAACTCTATAAAGGTTTCATTAATGTATGTTCGAAGCATTAACTCGCAAAAAAAAAAGAATGTTCGAAGCATTTATCCCCTTGTTTCCCATGTTCTACTGGCTGAAGCAGTTGGCACTGCGTGCCACAAGTATTTTTCCCAATTACCATTTTCAGATCATTTTGAAATTTACTACTGAGGATTCCATTATAATAGTTCCAGACTACAGGGAAAAAGGCTTAGCTCTGTTATTAACTTCAAGTTGCAGTTATCAATTAGCACAAAAAAGTATCAGCTGTACATTGGCAATGGGCCATCGAGTACTGGAATTCTAGTTTAGTCCCAGTAGAAAAGAGAAGAAAAAACCTAGGGGAAGAACATACCTTGCAATATAGTTTAAACTTGTTGTAGTAAAGGTTGTCTGCCAGAATCAGTAAAGCATGCCGGCGTGTTATAGCAAACCACTACAATAATCACAAAAGCTTTACTGAGCAAAGCATGAACAATGTAAGTGATCATCACATGTAATTGGAAACTACCATGTCCTAGTTACTGAACTTGTCAACTTACAAGTACGTAGTGGTTACAAATATACATGAGGATAAATGAACAGGTGGACTTTTTTTCTCTCCCTCGAACGGGAGGGAGAACTGAGTGTCATTTCATTAAGTAGAAGAAAGAAATAAGCAGTACGGGGGCAGTACCCAACAGGTGGACCTAAGCAGCAAACATTGGCGTGATCATCTCAAATCAACAATTATAGTACATGAGCTATTCAGGTGAGCTTTGAATGAAGTTTCAGATGCATTAAAAATAGAGAGGATGGTGTTCTTGTGGTGATGGCCAAGGCTTCAACTCCTATAGCAAAACTACAGCACTGTACGCTTCCTCTATATGTTAGACTGCACAAATACCTCTACATTGACATGTTACATCCAGAAACACCAAAGTGAGATTATGCCTTGCCTATCTGAAGAATTGACCAATCTACACATCTAATGTTCTGTAAAATACTGAACTAGTGCTAGTATTATAAAGATATACCTGGGCACCCTTCCTGAAGTCTCTATGTTCGATTTCAGGAAACATTTCTGGGGCGTACCTTCCACTTCCATGGGGACCAGGATCCAGGAAGCTGATGGCATGGAAAAAGTAGATTTAGAGTAAAATGTCATAGCTAACAAACAATAACTCCTTGATATACTCCTTTAGATCAAAATAAGTTGTTATACTTTCTAAACTACCCTCAGGATATCATATGTGAATTTCCTTTATCTTTGTACCAAATGCCAAGACAAAAAATTGATTGTGCTACAATGCACACGACGGAACCATGGAAGGGTGCCCTAGTTACATATTCATGATTTTTCCTAAGTCGACAGGACTTAATGTGAATTTGAAATAGAGACAGTACCCATTACATAGGAAAATATGTTACAACAGAATTACATGCACATACATTAGCCCCCTTTTACTGCATTTTATCTCTATATTTTACAATTTGACAAGGAGCAAAATACGAGTTCCAGTGCTCTCACCAATCAATGAAGCTGGTATTTGTTCCCATCAGAAAATTATATATATAATCAAATGTATGTAGTGGAACACAGCTGCCATAAAAAGAAAAAAGTTTTAAATATGCTATCAAAAAGTTGAGAAAAGGAACTATTACGCAATCATTCAAAACCTGTCAGAAAGCAAGACGAAAAATTGATTATCAATATCTTCCAATGCATTTGCTAACAGCCTCTTCTCTGCATCTACCATCGAAATCCTCCCCCATACTACCTATAATTCAGAGATACTTTAGTGCCTTGCTTCCACCATAGGAAACATGGAGCAAAGTTAATGCAATGATGTGTCAGAAAAGGGAAGTGAATATAAAAGAAATGAAAGGGAACATATTACAAGTCATAGTTTTTGTTCTGGAAAGTGATATGAGGTCTTGAAATTCTATAACCCAAGCGAAATCATAGCTGATATTCGGAGCATTAGTTGCAACACAATTTCCCTTATAAGACTTAAAACTAATCCAGTCCAGATGCTTTTACATGCTTCCACTCAATAGATTACTTATTCCACACAATTTGGCCTCTGCAAACTATTTCCTTCCTTTGAACTTGTCACAATGTTAAAACATCTCCACAATCTCAAAATACCATATTAGTTCACGCTAATACTGCTGTAGTTCCATAAAGCATTAGACAAAATTCTAATAGTACAAACATTAGAATTTTTTACACGGCAGATGCCATAATATGTTTTGTAATTAGATCAAGAGACCACATAGGATGAGCAGCATAAAGAATCCCTTTTTCATCCATCTTAACTCGAAATATCTGGTTGGTTTCCACATAGCGATTATTATGTTGCTCCTCCATTGTTAAACAGACAGTTTTCAATGAAATAGCATGCAATCTACAGACTGTCAACAATGCAGCTGTTTCAACTCGTGTTGTTCATGTCTTACCTAATGACAGCCTCAGATTGACAACTCTAAAAAGAAGTTCAATAGCTACCACATGATCAATCTATAGATGTGCAAAATTGTCATAAAAAAGCTACTCCCTCCATTCTTTTTTTATGATGTTTCAGACAAGGATTTTAGTTCAAATTTTAAACTAAAAATCCTTGTCTGAAACGTCATCAAAAAAGGAAGGAGGGAGTAGAAAAGAATAGCAGTGCCCACAGTTTCCTTCTTTCTCACTAATCACAAGAACTAGCTAGTGGCAATATATGATGATATATTTTACTGTTTGGATCGCCGATAAAAAAGATGAACTAAGACATATTGAACTATGAAAGTAAGTTGTATATGAAGTGGGGAGTAGGAAGTTAATACCTTTTCACTGTGAATTTCACGACCAACAAACAGGGAACTAGAATGCACAGGTTTTTCACGTGATGCGTGGATATATATGGAATACCGCCCATCATGACCCTGTGTACCAAGAAATGAAAATTATTAAACTATTTCATGTATTGGTGATGATGGTACATGCCTGCATAATACAAACTTCAAAAATATTGAATGGAAAAGGTGTTGGGTAAATGTGCACCAAACCTGTAGAAATTTCTCCCATAATTTCTCAAAAGGCAATGAACCAGGTGTCAAGAACATAAAGGCAATCTTTGGATTCTTCGACACAGGCATAGGCATTGAAAGGAGGTCCCTAATAACTACAGATGAAATAATCTCTTCATCAGTTCGCTCCCGCTGTGCCACAGCAGGTAGCCAATCCTTGAACGGAGTACAGACACTTGAAGCAAAGAAGTAGCATGCGGAGTAGCGCCGGGGTGGGTAAACATAGGCCCCCATAAGTGAAACGCAAACCAACGACAATAGCACGATGATCCACATGGGCTTCTTTGCAGCGCCTCGTTGGCGCAGAGGGGGCATGGCTGTCATGTCCTTGCTGCTCCGCTGCCACGACTGTGATAGGTTCATCTCCTGGCCATAGCCAAATCACAACATATGCCTTGTGATGACAGCCTCCACCAATACTGCAAGATTACATGCCACGCAGTACCCTCCAAACAGGGTGAATCAGGCTATGCCCACAGAGTTGCCACCTTTCTGCAATGCAAAATGTACATAGCGTTAATCCAAAACTCAGGAAAGATCCGAACCACACATCTCTCATGTACAATAAGACAATTGAGTGAGATTTGGTGCTGTAAGGCCGACAACTAAGTCCCCTCTACCTATCCAAAGATTGCTTTCCAAGATCTGCTACTTCTTCGGTCACTACCCTGATGCTACTATACTTGCTTGACTTGTGACTAGAGAAAAAATTGCAGTTTAACAAGAGTTCGACAGCTACAAAAAAAAAATCCAAATCGTACAACCCTCTCACCGATCAGAACAACAAAATATAGCAGGCGATCTTATAGCCCAAATCAAATCATGCACACCAAAAGCGTGGATGAGTCCACACGGCGGCTCCAAGTCAACTCCTAGCTGAATTCCACGAGCCCAACAGCATTCCAAATGCAAACCCAACCACGACCACCCCAAAACGCACAAATCACACTTCCACGCCAAAAACGCCTCCAGAATTCACGCGGAAATATTATCTCCACGGCCACAACGACATAAGCAAGTATCGGACGCAGCAGGACGGACGCAACCCCAGAGCACCTCTGCCCAATGCGAGGAAGCGAGCGCGAGGCACCGGTCGAGCTCAACCGGCGCAGCGAGGCACGATGGCGAGGCACGGTGATTTACCGGGTCGTGATTGGAGCGCGAGGAGCGGCGACTTCGGCGGTGCGCTTACCGGCGCAACGCGGGCGGTGGGATCTGAGGCCCGGCGCCGGCGAGATCGGGCTAGGGCTCGAGCACGGCGGAGGTGGGAGACGAGGAGGTGGTGGTGGAAAGGGTGGAAGCGGAGGGGAAGGAGAGAGATTTAAGCAGCGGGATTAATTAACGGCGGAGTGGAGTTAATTAGTTGTTTAAGGCCTTCAGATTTATCTGATCAGGAGGTTAATTTGGCTTTCCGCTTTCACAGTGGCCGCTGATGAAAGGAGAGCGGCCGTGGAGAAAGACGGCAGAGATATCGATAGATAACCAATTTCCAAACCCCAAAAATGAAAACCAAGGCGAAATGACGGAGCCAAAAATGTACTCCTATTACTGTAAAAAATTAACCGGAAATAAGGTTATTGCTGTCTAGGCACCATTTTCTTGGCATCCCTTTTCAGGATGATTTTTCTCTTTATATTCACCACATGTTAGTCCCACAAGAGTTTAAATTACAAATATGATGTAAATGTGAGTTTATAAGTAAGGTTAACACGTTAGAAATAAAATCCTGTCACTTCACATAAAACATGTCATAGTTAAGGCGTGTTATGTGCTTTCCAAGTTCATAGTTGGTGATGGGACTATAAGACATTGCTACTTGACCTTTTTCGTACTTCTCCAAATACTTTTTGTGGATAGCGGATGATTTTCTTTTGATTAGTGTCTTGTCTAAAAACAAGGGGAAAATCCTTAGGGAGTATTTGCTTAAATTTTATCACCACTTCTGTTCATTGATGATAAATCATGTAAGGTCTAAAATATGGGAAACTATATATAGTTGACTTCAAGTATACTACTTGAGTAATTAGCATACTGAAAGCATAATGATCAGCAAAAGTTACGCATGCATATGTTGAGTGGAGTCCAAACTTTACTTCAGGTGTTCTTTTAATAACAGAACAAGAAGGAAGGAAATGTTTAAACAGCACAAGAAAAGACAAAAGCTTACAAAGTATTAAAGTTTATCAACCAGCAAAAATAACAAGAAGAATACAGGAAAGATACTAGGAATCTATGTACATATCCAATTGTCAATTGAGAGGGAATTACTGTGGAAGCGGACCTCAATAGTTTTCCTTGAATATATTTGTTGTAAGTGGAGTAATTCTTGTTGAAACCCTCCACATGGATCTAATCCAATAACAACCTGTCGACCCAAATAACAACACGGCATAACAGGCCGGACATGTCTATATACACTGTATTAAAAATGCCCAATGATTAGCCATATTAAAGGTGCTTTCCCAAAGATGACTGAAGAACTCGACAGGTCATTTTGGTCAGCCACTCAACTTTGGCCTGTTTTGACCCAGCCCGGAAGAAGAAGCAAATCCCATGCAAATTCAATAATTGTAACGGATTGAGTAGATTGTAAGTTAGAGCGTTCAGATTGAGTTTTCACTTGACGGTAACTTTATATCTAGTGAAAAAAAAGGGATTGCAAACTCGTTGCACAGTGGACGCATGGACTTCTAAAAGCTCTTGGATATGGAGATCAGTGGGTTCCTATATATGTATAAAGGTGAGTAATGATAAATTTCGACGGCTGCTATAGATCAAAAAGGGGAAACAAAGCAGGATAGAAAGTGAGACGCAAAAGTACAGATACAACTTTCTTATCGACATTTATCAGTAACACCCACTATATATTATATGCTTATAACCCAGAATATATTTTCAAAAAAGTTTGGCGCTTTATTGTACCTAACGTCGTTCCACTTTATGTGCCATCTATACATGAATCTAAGTTTGACGCTTGGCCGTACCAGCTAGAAGCATCCGCCGTACAAACTAAAGGTAAGATCGTATGTTCATTACTGATACCTCCCCCGGTACGGAAACACGACTTATCGGCACAAATAAATTCCCAAAAAGATAATGATGACTTTGATGTTTGAATATATGGACATTGTACTTATTCAAACTACAAGCATGCCCATCGCTTATTACAATGGCAACAATAAATGATACATCAAAAGAAATGGAGTGTCCTCGAGCACTGGTGACCAAAACAGTGGTACGACAAAACGGCGGAGTAGCGGTTCAGGAATTCTCATACAGTCTCAACCTACAACTTCCGTATCTTATGAAACATCTGGCAGCCCTTATTGTTTTATACAAAATTTACAACAATTCACCGTGCCTCGTCTTCCAGATTGCGGAACCCGGCGGTGAGGTCATCATACAGTTTCTGAAATTTCGCTACTAAAACCTCTTCGCCTTCTGCAGGATCCTCAAACTTTTGCGAACTGTAATATATATTAAAGAATTGTTAGTGATATTGTAATCAGAAAAGTAGTTTTAAAAATAGAGAGAAAAATACTTACACTAAGCGATAAAATAGATCACCCAAGCGATGCTTTATGACACTGTATGTTATCTTTTGGCCATCAGTGCCAGCTGCCCGCTCCACAGCCTTCAAAATATACAAACATGTAAAATAAGAAACTGCAAATGCTGATCCCACAAGCAATTGTTACTTTGGCTGATTCCTAATCTTAAAGGTTTCCTCACCATTCCCTATAATGTCATCAAACACTAGCAAGTTGATGCAAGGACAGGGCTATAATTCTTTAATAAAATAAGTTTCAAATTTATGTTCCAATTTAGGGAAAGAGCCAAAAACAGATTTGTAGATTGGACAGCTTTATGTGGAATAACCACATTGGAAAGAAAACCCACCTGATTCGCCAATGTATTGAAATGAATGATGTTCCTCATCATCCAAACAGATTTGTAGAATGGACAGAATTTATCATATCTGAATCAAGCAAAATATTTGCACGGTCAGAACTAATATGGAGAGAACGGGGCAGTATAACATATCCAATCAAATACGGAAACACTCACGGTGTAAATGCGTTTTGTGCCAAATAATCTTCTCTCAGAAGCTTTGCTGTCTCCAGGGTAATCTTGTCAGATTCTGCCAGGGCATCTTTACCAACAAGCTGAACATAATAGTCAATGACTTAATTATCAAGGTTGTGGAGAGCAAGTGCTAATCATTTGTTCAGTACAGGAATCCTGTATCTATGTGAACAGAAAAAATACTGTAGGGAGCAATTATTGTAACAAGGAATATACATTCATATTTATTAGCAGAATAAAGCAGCATGATAATGGTAAGAAGTTAAATGTCATATAGTTCCATGCAAGAGATGATCTATAAAAGGCCAAAAAATGTACCTGCACAATTTCGTTCAGATCATCCTCCCTCTGCAGCACCTCACGAGCTTTTGTCCTAATATCAATGAAATCTGGATCAAACTTCTCATAGAAGGACTCGAGGGCCTGCAACACAGATAACAGTATGGTCACATAACATCAACAATGGAGTAAGTGCAGATATCAAACAGAAAAGAAGGCCAGACATATGTACGCAGCATAAATGCAACCAATAGTGCACCCTTTCCAACTAGGAACATAGTAACCAGCTACATAATATTCTCAATGGTGGTATCAAACTCATCGTTACAAACAGGAAATAGCAGTCAAAATGGCATTGTTTGTTAAACTGTTAACTTCTAAATACTACAGAATTCTGCAAAATCACTAGCTTCTTTGTTTCTTCTCTTGTGTTCCACATTTTGTGGGAAACATTTCCAGATAACTGTATACCATGATTCTATGAACAGCTTAAACAAGATAGGAAATAACCTTGGAGTATTTTGAATAGGAAATGAGCCAATTTACTGATGGGAAATGCTTCCTTTGAGCAAGCTTTTTATCTAAACCCCAAAAGACCTGCAAACAAGAGAAGGTACATGTTGGACAAGTTGATTGAAGTATGATCATGGATTCAGATAATTTAGCTTCCTCACCTGAACAATACTGAGGGTTGCTGAGGTAACAGGGTCTGAAAAATCACCACCCGGAGGAGAGACAGCTCCAACAATTGTGACACTGCCAGTCCTATCCGGACTCCCCAGACATTTTACCTTACCAGCACGTTCGTAGAAGGATGCCAACCGTGCAGCCAAATATGCCGGGTAACCACTATCGGCAGGCATTTCAGCCTGAACCAAAATAGCACAGCATTAGTTTAAGTAAAATGACATCTTAGCACTGAAACTGCTTTGTTTTGATGAGTAAGGTTTGTTCGCAACCAAACTTATGGCCATCAGAATCACAAATATCAAAAAATCCAGAACTACTACGTGAGCTCAGGCCACCAATATTCCTTTACGTTTCAACTTTGTACCACCAATATGCCCAACTAAACTTAGACTAGTTTATGGCTCAAATAGTCAATGTCGGTACATGGCTAAGTAATTGTAACAGAAGATGACTACATGGTGAGTTGTGACAGACTATCCTGGCAACTAAATTTAATAATAGAAAAAAAAATATCCTACATAAATGATGTGTTGGCACACCACTTGACGAACAAAGCAAATGAAATTCCTTTGAACTATCTAGAATCAGTAATGTTAGAAAACAAGAGTTTGAAGTAAAGTAGCAAATAGGGTAGAAGATAAGGAGCATACCAAACGCCCTGAAATTTCACGCAATGCCTCGGCCCATCGGGAGGTGGAGTCAGCCATCATACTGACATTGTATCCCATATCACGGAAATATTCAGCTATTGTAATTCCTGAAGGAAAAGAATAACATATAAGATGTCCAAAATATCAGTTGATTGTCAGGTATGAGAATAATATTAGTTGAGATATCAAAGCGGGTAAAAAAATATTTGGGCAATTCAGCAACAAAACAGAGACGCAACTGACGGCAAAGCGCATAGAGTCAAAACATTCTACCAATTTCCACTTGGCATATAGGTCCCATAAATATTTGGGCCTATTCAGTGCATTACTAACACCATTCCTACTGAAACGACAAATATCAACACAAAAACTGGAAGACTAAAAACATAAACTTGATAAACTGTGCTGATATTATCATGTCACTACAGCATTACCCGTATAAATGGAGGCTTCACGAGCAGCGACAGGCATGTTGGACGTGTTAGCCACCAATGTTGTTCTCTTCATGACTGATTCTTCACGCCCATCAGGCAATGTCATCGTCAACTGGGGGAAGTCCATAAGAACCTCAGCCATCTCATTGCCTCTTTCACCACAGCCGACATAAACCACAGCTTCAGAATTGGAGTACTGTACACAACATTGACTCAGTACAAAGTTGTGATCATAATAATGACAATAAAAGGAGTATCTGCTGCAGTCCTGCGGCTTCAACAACAGGAGCAACATAATGACTGGAGGAACAATTATCACCTTGGAAAGTGCCTGACTAATGACAGTTTTCCCACAA
>LAPY01001519.1:52334-63946 GCA_000970635.1 Eragrostis tef
TATTCATGGCGCCTATTATTTATCCAGGTTTGAGAACATACAGAACACATTCAGGTGCTGTTTGGTTACACGCACGGCAATGTCAATGTCATATGCTACCTTTGTTCAAAAGAATATATTTCACAATAATTTTAAGGCACGTATCGTGAATGACAAGGTGCAAGATGACTGGGTTCGAAGAGTTTGGTAGTTGGTACACAACCACAGTGTTGCATCACAAAACTTCAGAGCTCCAATATATAGCGAAAAAATGGGCCTGTAGTTACGTTCAAATGACAGTGCTGCAGCGATGGAGGTTTCCTTACTCTAGTAGACTGCTCAAACGAGTAAGCTACCTCAATAAGTGCAGGTTCCGAACCTTTCAAGCCTCCAAAGCAGATAGCAAAAGGAATGCCATTTGCAGCATACCCTGCTGGAACAGTGATTGCCGGATAGCCTCCGATGGCAAGCAGACTGTGAGCAGATGCGCCTGGGGCTACAATGGCATCTAGTTGATTATCCTGCATTATTTTTTCAAGCCCCGTTTTACAGAGTTTGTTCAATTTGGCAATAACACGCTCCTCAGTTGGACCAATGCCATTTGTTGCTTCAGACTGTAGAAGGTAATCTTGACCAAATTCAGCCATCCTTTCCTGTGCAATATGCAAGTCTTAGTTATGTTCAATCCAATAAACCAGGACACCAGGTGCAGATAAAGTGATCTTACCTCAACAGGATGCTTGTTGTTGAACTCAATTATGTCTGATAATGATCTAACCGGGGAAGCAAACAGCTCAGATAAGTAGGAGTTAAGGGACAGCTTGAACTCGGCAAGCATAAGAGCACGCTCACCACTTTGATTTGCGTCATTGATAACATTCATGCTAGGTATCTCTAGATCGTCCATCAAGATTGCACCCATTTTCCTATCAGTATTACCATATGATTCTGGAGTAAGGAAAAGGTCATCTATAATAGGAAACCAACCTCAGCATAGAGAACAAACATATATCTACTTAGTAGTAATTCCTTGTACCAGCAGTTCATCTATAATTTCAAGAAATATCAGTCAAATTGATTTTAGAATCTGCCTGTGAATTCAGTATTGAAATTGTCATCTATGAGTTGATGGTATGTTAACATCTGCATTATAAATTCGTAATTATTATTCCATGGTCCCTCTATGACCCAGGTAAATAGAGGTAAACTCAAATACATGAATCATTTTAAAAATAGAAAAGAAGGATTGTGTTATTATCATGGTTAATAGCACTGGCAAGTAAAAGGGGTTAAATATTAGAGGCAGAAAGGATACGATTTGTAGATTTTGTTTTTTGAATAAATCAATTTGGCTGGCTCGTGATACTTTATTTTACAATATACATATCCCACAACATAATGCTACTTCATCAATTCAAGGTTAAGAGTGGGTTAAGTATTTAACCTGCCACAGAGGTTAACCTGACCCAGTCAAAGGCCTGTAACTATGATTACCCAGTATGTCAATCCTCCAAAAGCTGGGTTACTTCTATTGCTAAACCTACCTAATTTAGCTAGACATCATTCAGACTAAATAGGTTGAAAAAATAGTTGCCAAAATCTGGGTTAAGCTAATCTAGCTGTTTATAGTTTGCCGTTCTAGTTATTTTGTCCCTGAAACAGATACAATCTTGTGATCTAGAGTTCTTTAGCTGAAGCAACACGTTCATTTAATATTGCATATGAGGAAATATTCCTCTAAAAGCATTTTTAGTGCTAGCACTGGTACATAGAAAAAACTGATTTGCCTGGTTGAATCAAGAGTATGTCACTGAAACAAGACATTTTAATGATAGATGGTAGTAGTAAGATATTGTGGGTGAGTACCTCATAATGTCGAAGTGCTCATTGAAGACTTTTTCTTGGACAGAGCCAGAGGGAAAATGGAAGAAATCCTTTCTGAGAATTCCCAGTCTTTTGCCCCTTAGTCCATCTATGTTCAAGAATTGCCTGTAGCCATCTCCTGGTATATATTCTGAAGCCATGCGAGTGGCCTCTGCATCTCGAGGGTCATAGCCAACAATTGCTTCCAACACATGGACAGCATCTGAAACTGTTCTAGTGATAGGGCTGCATCAAGTAGGCTAGGTCACAAAAATGGTAAAAATCACGTCACCAGATAAAGCTGAGAGCAAATAAGAAGTGCTGAGGAATAAAATAAATGAGCAGAAAAAAAATAATAATAAGGTGTTGCTACTAAATGTGGATGACTGTATGTTGATTGCCATGGAACAAAAAAAAAAGCAATCCCCTGGAAATTTCGAATATACTCCCTCCGTCTCATTTTAGTTGGCATCTTAGCCTTGGCCACGGAGATTAAAAAGAGAAGCAATAAAGTAGGTGCGCAGGAAACGAGGAAGAGAGAGAGAGATTATAGATGTCCAAACAGGCGGGCCATAATGGGCAGGCATGAAGCACGGCCGTTTTGGCCCGACCCAAGCACGGCACGGCCCATTTAGTTTCGGGCCGGGCCGGCACGGCACGAAGCAACGGGCCGTGCTTGGGCCGAGGCTTCAGCCCAGTGTGCGGCACGGCCCCCCTAAAAAAATATTAACTATATTTTTATTTTTATTAGTTCAATAAAGGTGTTATGGTCTAGTGGTAAGTCATTTGGCTCATAATCTTGAGGTTTTAGGAATCTCCTCTTCTTCAACATTTTGCACCATTTTAACACTAAAATGCAACTATAGAAGCTTGATGGGCCATCATTATAATTGGGCCCATCGTACTTAATGGGCCGGCCCGGCACGACTAACCCATGTCGGGCCGTGCCATGGGCTGACCCCTACGCCCATGGGCTGGCACGGCACGGCCCACTTAACAACTGGACCGTGCTGGCCCGATGCTAAATGGGCCGTGCTGGGCCGGGCCGCCCATTTGGACATCTATAGGTGTATTGAGAAAAGAGAAAGATGTCTCGAGAAGTGAGAACGCCTAGTATTTTGGGAAAACATGATATGGCTAGGATGCCAAGTATTTTAGAACGGAGAGAGTAGAACATTATATCTGTGAATGAGTGATTGCACATAATTAGAAGATTAATTTTCTTGCAAAAATATTTTAGTTTCTATCTTTTTCAAGAAGTGCCACGTTGCAATAACATTGTATGTTGTCGTGCACAAATATCATAGATGTGGCCACTAAAGGGAAACTCATTCAGCCTGGACATTCGTGGCGACTATTATTTATCCAGGTTTGAGAACATACAGAACACATTCAGGTGCTGTTTGGTTACACGCACGGCAATGTCAATGTCA
The DNA here is from genome assembly GCA_000970635.1 of Eragrostis tef. Taxonomy (NCBI): domain Eukaryota; kingdom Viridiplantae; phylum Streptophyta; class Magnoliopsida; order Poales; family Poaceae; genus Eragrostis; species Eragrostis tef. The sequence continues at coordinate 55,610 of LAPY01001519.1, forward strand.
TATGCTACCTTTGTTCAAAAGAATATATTTCACAATAATTTTAAGGCACGTATCGTGAATGACAAGGTGCAAGATGACTGGGTTCGAAGAGTTTGGTAGTTGGTACACAACCACAGTGTTGCATCACAAAACTTCAGAGCTCCAATATATAGCGAAAAAATGGGCCTGTAGTTACGTTCAAATGACAGTGCTGCAGCGATGGAGGTTTCCTTACTCTAGTAGACTGCTCAAACGAGTAAGCTACCTCAATAAGTGCAGGTTCCGAACCTTTCAAGCCTCCAAAGCAGATAGCAAAAGGAATGCCATTTGCAGCATACCCTGCTGGAACAGTGATTGCCGGATAGCCTCCGATGGCAAGCAGACTGTGAGCAGATGCGCCTGGGGCTACAATGGCATCTAGTTGATTATCCTGCATTATTTTTTCAAGCCCCGTTTTACAGAGTTTGTTCAATTTGGCAATAACACGCTCCTCAGTTGGACCAATGCCATTTGTTGCTTCAGACTGTAGAAGGTAATCTTGACCAAATTCAGCCATCCTTTCCTGTGCAATATGCAAGTCTTTCTTAGTTATGTTCAATCCAATAAACCAGGACACCAGGTGCCGAAAGGTGATCTTACCTCAACAGGATGATTGTTGTTGAACTCAATTATGTCTGATAATGATCTAACCGGGGAAGCAAACAGCTCAGATAAGTAGGAGTTAAGGGACAGCTTGAACTCGGCAAGCATAAGAGCACGCTCACCACTTTGATTTGCGTCATTGATAACATTCATGCTAGGTATCTCTAGATCGTCCATCAAGATTGCACCCATTTTCCTATCAGTATTATCATATGATTCTAGAGTAAGGAAAAGGTCATCTATAATAGGAAACCAACCTCAGCATAGAGAACAAACATATATCTACTTAGTAGTAATTCCTTGTACCAGCAGTTCATCTATAATTTCAAGAAATATCAGTCAATTTGATTTTAGAATCTGCCTGTGAATTCAATATTGATATTGTCATCTATGAGTTGATGGTATGTTAACATCTGCATTATAAATTCGTAATTATTATTCCATGGTCCCTCTATGACCCAGGTAAATAGAGGTAAACTCAAATACATGAATCATTTTAAAAATAGAAAAGAAGGATTGCGTTATTATCATGATTAATAGCATTGGCAAGTAAAAGGGGTTACTCCTATATGTTAGAGGCAGAAAGGATCAAGATTTGTAGATTTCGTTTTGTGAATAAATCAATTTGGCTGGCTCGTGAAATTTTACTTTACAATATACATATCCCACAACATAATGCTACTTCATCAATTCAAGGTTAAGAGTGGGTAAGTATTTAACCTGCCATAGAGGTTAACCTGACCCAGTCAAAGGCCTGTAACTATGGTTACCCAGTATGTAAAAAAACTCGACCTGCGGGGGGTAAGATAGCCCCCAGGCATTGCATTTTAAGAAGACCTTCTCACGCAGGTGGAGAAAACCCCCGAACCCCTGCCCCACCCTTACACAGCAGCACCGTAGCCCGTGTGAGAACGACCAACGACCTGGGCCGGGCCTTGGTCCTGTGCTTTGGCCGTGGGACAGACGAGGGGATTTTTTAACCTCAGCCCGAAATTCGCTCCCACCGGGAATCAAACTCAAGACCTGAGGAGGTGCCGCTGGAGCTCCTAACCACTTGGCCAGAAGTCCTTTGGCGGTTACCCAGTATGTCAATCCTCCAAAAGCTGGAATAAAGTAACCCAACAGCACCAATCCCCCCCATATTCTGTTTTTCTATTGCTAAACCTACCTAATTTAGCTAGACATCATTCAGACTAAATAGGTTGAAAAGAAAATAGTTGCCAACAGATACAATCTTGTGATCTAGCGTTCTTTAGCTGAAGCAACACGTTCATATGGGGAAATATTCCTCTAAAAGCATTTTTGGTGCTAGCACTGATACATAGAAAAAACTGATTTGCTTGGTTGAATCAAGAGTATGTCATTAAAACGACGAATTTTAATGATAGATGATAGTAGTAAGATATTGTGGGTGAGTACCTCATAATGTCGAAGTGCTCATTGAAGACTTTTTCTTGGACAGAGCCAGAGGGAAAATGGAAGAAATCCTTCCTGAGAATTCCCAGTCTTTTGCCCCTTAGTCCATCTATGTTCAAGAATTGCCTGTAGCCACCTCCTGGTATATATTCCGAAGCCATGCGAGTGGCCACTGCATCTCGTGGGTCATAGCCAACAATTGCTTCCAACACATGGACAGCATCTGAAACTGTTCTAGTAATAGGGCTGAATCAAGAAGGCAAGGTCGCAAAAATGGTAAAAATGGTGTCACCAGATAAAGTCGAGAGCAAATAAGTAGTGCTGTTATTAGTACTTCCATTTTGGCCTCTAATTAGAAATTTGTTTAGCTAGTATGTTAACATTTCACCAAGACATGATGTAAAAGTTGACAACCCTACCAGATTTTCATGTTCAGTTAGGCGAGGACAGTATCATTGATTAGCTCATGAACGAAGTGCTGAAACATCAGAAGCAGCACAACTCACTGCAATCAAGTGATGTATCCCTATACACAGGTAAAGGAAAACATACAGACTTTACTGATATTTCAATACCATCACCATTTCAGAAATCGGAAGTAGCCAAGAAATTGTATTTCGAAAGTTGTAGGAAGAAAAAAAAAATAAAAAAGTAATTTGGATGCTGGTAGCTCAAAGCACACGCAAAAAAATCAGCTCACATTGTCACTCACCCAACGGTGTCCATCCTGGGTGATATGATGATGAGATAGGGCTGCATCAAGTAGGCTAGGTCACAAAAATGGTAAAAATCACGTCACCAGATAAAGCTGAGAGCAAATAAGAAGTGCTGACATTAGTATTTCCATTTGGGCCTCTAATTAGAAATTTTTGAGCTAGTAACAAATGTTAACATTTCAGCAAGACATGCTGTAAAAGTTGACATCCCTGCCAGATTTTCATGTTCAGTTAGGCGTGGACACTGGACAGTAGCATTAGCTCATGAAAGAAATGCTGAAATATCAGAAACAGCAAAACTCACTGCAATCAAGTGATGTCTCCCTATACATAGTCATAGGTATAGGAAAATATACACACTTTACTAATTTTTCAGTTTAATTCAGTATCATCACCATTTCGGAGATCGGAAGTAGCAAAGAAATTGTATCGAAAGTTCTAGGAACAAAAAAAGGAATTTCGGATGCTGATAGCACGAAGCACACGCATAAAAATCAGCTCACTTTGTCACTCACCCAACGGTGTCCATCCTGGGTGATATGATCATGACACCTGCGCGGCTGGTAAGCCAACGGTGGGCTTGATACCGACGACGGAGTTGAAACTGGACGGACACATGATGGAGCCGTCCGTCTCAGTTCCAATGGTCACCGCCACCAAATTTGCAGCAGCCGCAATCGCCGACCCGCTGCTCGAGGCGCACGGAGTCGCCGACGGCACATACGGATTCTGCATCGGCAACAGAAATCCATCAGCATTGCTTCTGTTATCCGCAACAAACTAATTGCCGTAAGGGACAAGCATTCTAGCGAAAGAAGGGGGGAGATGGAGCCGACCTTGCCCTGGCCGCCGCGGGGGCTCCAGCCGGCGGGGATGCCGGGGCCGCGGAAATTGCACCACTCGCTGAGGCTGGAGGTGCCGAGAATCACGGCGCCGGCCCGCCGGAGCCGCTCGACCACGCCGGCGTCGCGCGCGGCGCGGGACCCGACCATGGCGAGCGACCCGGCCGTCGCGTTCAGCGCCCCGGCTACCGCGATGTTGTCCTTGAGAAGCACGGGGATGCCGTGAAGCGGCGGGAGCGCGCTGGACCCGGCAAGCCGGTCGGCATCGGCGCGGTCGGCGGCGGCGAGCGCGCCGTCGGGATCGAGCTCGATGACGGCGTGGAGGGCGGGGTCGAGGGACGCGATGCGGCGCAGGTAGAGCTCGACGAGGCCGCGGGAGGTGAGCTCGCCGGCGGCGAAGGCGCCGTGGATGGAGTCGATGGGGGGCCGCAATAGGAGGCAGCGAGGTGGCAATGCCATTGTTGCCGTGTGTGATGGATTAAGGTGACCAACTGACCATTTGGGAGGACTCAAAGTGACGTTAGCGTTGACTGTGAAGAGCTAGAAATTGTATTATCCATGTTAATGGGGAATCAGGATCTAACATGGGCATGGATGGATTTTGCGTTCTTCATTTGATTGCGATTCTTTTTGTGATGTAGCTAAAAAATTACATAGTTTTGGATTTGCTAGATCATGTTTGAGTGTTTCTATGAGACCACAATTTAAGTTAGACGACTCCCGTGAAATGCCTTTCATCGATTCTCTGTAAATTGGTAAAGACCCTATTCTGTCTATTCCTGGGCCTGACCCTCTCTTTTGCCTTTGCTTTGTTTCAGTTCTCTTCAGACATTACCCATCGCTGAGTTATGTAGTGGGGTCATTTTGTCAGCTTCTCGTTATTTTGGATTATTAAGAACGTGATGATTTCTTTTTGAGCGAACATTGCAGCCCTGTTTCATCTTCCTCTCGACCGAGAGGGTGACACCCTAGCGATTTTAGGATTCGTCGATTTCATGTTTGATTTCTCCCTTTCTTCTGCGGATTCTAGTCTCCTTTAATCTTCTGACAATCATGTGGTGTCAAAATCACTGGTTGTGGTTGAGTCTCCTAGTTTAGAAATGGCTCTGCAATTTGTTTGATTTCGACTATGTTGTTTGAGTTTTTTTTTTGACTAAGTATGTTGTTTCTAGTGACTCTGCTTGTGAGTTCTTTGTTGAATGTTTCATCCCGTACGTATAAAAACATGATCATTGATTGATTTGAGAGAATCTCGTAGGGAACTATGAATAGTAAGTTCATTTCATTTGGATCCGTTTCACGGCATAAATGTCTAATTAGCTAATGGCTCAGCGTTTGAATGGTATATAGTTAATTATTCATGTGTGTTTGTTGCATCATTTGTAAATGAGTTGAATTTGATATTTGCGAGTCAACATCATTATTATTGTTATTTTTTAATCACCGGTTGCAACAATATTTTATTTTCTGCAATAAGCATTTCATACGCAGAAATAAATGAGGTATTTGTCATTTAGATTTATGGGATTCAATTAGTTTTTCCATGACATGTCCGTATGTTTGTAACATTTAGCTTGATGCTGCTGATTAAGTTGATCTAGTCTGCGTTCTGTTGTTGCCATACAAATGTGTTGTTGATCTTGTTGTAAATGTCTACATCTATAGTAGCTACATACAACCAACTCTAGCCATCTAAATCTATCGTCTATTTGAAGTTACTAATTAATCTTGTCCACAACTATTGCTCTATAATGATTTCAATGTTTCACGCATTACTTTTGTTCTATTGCAACATGATGTATTGTTACTTGCGGAAAATTTGTTTGCTCTGGTTGAATTTAGCGCTTTATTTGGAATCCTTCTAGTGCTGAGATTTTGTGTATTTATTTATTTAGACTGCTCATATCATTAGAACCTAGTATTTTTTCCACGTGACCTGGTTCATCTAGCTATGTCACATTTCGATCGGTTCTGGTGAAGGTGCTTTTATGTTGCTCATGATTTGTCATGCTTAATGTAGACTCAATGCTTGTAGCCATTGTTTCAGTATTGCATTGCGTCTCCTATTGGGTTACTATGGCTTCTATAGTGTGTTTTAGTGGTTATTTATGGTTCCCTAGTTATTCTATTTTCTAGGCTTTTAATTTATTGTAGTACGTAGGTGTAGTCAGTTTAATTGATGTATATGTCTAAATATTTAAACATTTAAGTGGTAATGGCTGTTTGTACTATCTAATTATGTATCTGTCTAGGTACCTCAACTTTTCTTTCTATGTAATATATTCAATTTCATTGTCTAGTTGACTAAGTTAGTCTTTTTTATTCAAGCCATCTTTCTTCGTATGTAGTTTCACCCTTTTACAGTTTCTTTTTTTAGAGGTGTGTTGAGTTTACCTACTCATTTACGACGTTTAAAGCTTTTGATTCTTTTAGCTTGATTTTCATGTTTTGTCTCGGCCTTCAATTTTGGAGTTTTCTAGAAGGAGAGATTTTTGTTTCTAAAAGAATGAGTTCTTGACCTTTATTAATATATGTGTTTAATTGTGGCTTGATGTGTACATGTCTTGTATATTAGTTTTGGAACTAATTTTATATTAGAAATCAAAGACGTGCATGGATTGCTTGGTTCCAGTAGTAAAATATTAAACGTACGGGTTATTTACTTCTTAATTACATTATATGTTTACTGGAATTGTAGTGAGCATCATGTGTAATTTTGATGTTGTTGGTGTGAAATTGAAACATGTCATTTTGATTTTTACGGATTTACATTGGCTCCTAAATAATTGTGTTTCTGGTAGGCATAGCATCAATTTTTCTTCACTTTGAAGTTATGGAGTATGATGCTTCAAGCATTGGAATGGTTTGTCTTGAATTTGTTGCTATGATTTTTTCATGTATTTTTTTCTTGCAAAATTTGTGATGTTGTTTTCCAAAGTTAGCTTCTTTAAAATGTATTCCTGCTTTTTTTTGCCATGTTTTTGTTACATTAATATCAATCCTTTCATTATGGATCTATCTGTTTCAAATTTGATCATAAAGTTGATGTCGAACAATCTAATGTTTTTTGCCAGAATTCAAGTGCTCGAGTTTGTAGGAGGGGTTAAAACTCTCAAATGTCCTATAGACAATCTATAGTTTTGTAACTAAAGTTGATGTTATCAATAATAATGTACACTCATAGTAGTCTTACTTTGCAAATAATAAATTTGTAAATCTCTCGAGAAGCAACCCCCGGTTCTGATTTCAGAGCCCCCACAAAAGTGGCAAAACACCTCCAGCTCGAAGATTATCTTCTATTTTCAGAGCCCATATTTCTTTTTTATTCTATTTTCACATATTCTACATGTTAACTCTTTTTCCTTTGAGAGCCTTATTATTTTTTTCCTATTCTACATGTTCACACCAAAATAATTCTACACAAATACAAACTGTGATTATATACTAAAGGATCTTTAGGTCCCAACATATAGCAGGACCCTCATCATTACACATATCGAGATTGTCAAACACAAAATGATCTCTTAACATATTTTCTCAATAATCCACATGCTCATTAATATGAAGACCTCAAAAAAGATTTGAGTTCCTTAAAAAAAAAGTGGATACGAATACCGCATGCACACTACGATGTTAGTAGCTAAAGTTAGACCACTTTAGAATAGGATCTTTTTAGAATAACCACGCTCACAACATGCACGCACACTCACCCCTATGAATACACGTATGCAAACCCTACCTTTATGAGCACCTCCGAAGGACTGAGCACCTGGCAGATCTGGAGATTTCCGAAGTCACCAAAGGCGCCTTGTTGTCGACGGAAACGCCGCTTACCACTTAACACATAACGCCGGTAAATCCTAAAAAATTCGCTCTCACCGGGAGTCGAACCCAGGACCTCAAAGGTGTTATTCGGGTTTCTTAACCACTAGTCCAAGACCCTTTTCACTGGTGTCGTTTTATTCATTAGTCATTACGCAAAGAACTTATACAAGGCACAGAGAAGATTAACATGACACCTACGCAAGGATGATACAAAGGTACATTGCTAGTAGCTGGTAAAGTCCACTAACTCAAACACCACAGCGAACACAACACCATATAACACATGCCATATGCTAATGGATACCACAAAACACTACCACATTACTTGTGACTCGTACACACATGACGTGGATCATGAAGGATGATTTAAGGCAGAACGACGCTGATGGGCCTGTCGAAGATCCAGCTAATCGGGACTGGAGTGGGCTTCTTGCCGGCCTTTGCAGCCCTGTCACGCGCCCTCTCCTCCATCCTCCGGATCTTCTGCGGCAGCGCGCACAAGTAGTCGCGCGCGCGCCGTCCCTCGCCGGAGAGCCCCGCGGCGAGGTTCTGGACGCCCCACTGCACCATGAGGTGCTCGAGGATGCCGCGGTAGTCGGAGAGCGTGTACGTGCCGGCTCGCTCGGCGATGGGGACGACGAACCGCGCGTAGAAGTCGTCGTTCCGGCCGTCGCTGATGAGCGAGGTGGGCATGTCGATGCGGCGGCGCATCATGTACGCCATGGCGCGCACGGCGGCGTCCGGGTCGGCCTCGAAGAGCTTGGCCACGACGCGGGTGTACGCTGCCTCGTGCCGCTTCTCGTCGGCGGCGACGGTGCCGCATATGCGCGCCAGCGTCGCGTCCCCCGCGCCGCCGACGAGGCGCGCCGTGTTGCCGTGCGCGACGGCGGTGGCGCGCTCCTGGAACGCGACGTAGA
>LAPY01001519.1:75985-86787 GCA_000970635.1 Eragrostis tef
CGTGGCGCGGCTCGTCGCTGGCGCGCCAGGCGAGCTCGCCGTCCTTGTCGCGGATGCGCATGTCGCCGTCGTCGACGAGCTCGAGCGTCTCGAGGAAGTTGGTGCCGTCGCGGTTGGTCTCGCCGTGCCACACCTCCTCGGCGCCGTCGAACACCTCCAGCCCGTCCCACGAGAAGAGCAGCGCGCACGTGTTCACCGTGCTGATCGGACGGCACTCCGACTCCCACACGCTCGTTCTGACGCCCTCGCCCTCGGCGCCGCCGGCGTGGACGGACGTCGTGTCGACCACCTCGACGAAGCAGAAGTCGGCGCCGAGCCCGCCGGCGCCCGGCGCGGTGTGGGTGCGCACGAAGTAGGCGGCGTACTTGCCGGACGGCGACGTCAGGAACAGCACGGGCGCCGGGCTGTCGCCGGGCGGGATGCTCGCCAGGATCTGCTGCTTCGTCACGCGCTCCAGCGTGCCCGGCGCCGGCGTCTCCGTCGCGGCGGAGGAACAGAGGAGCAGGAGGAACAAGGCGATGCAACAAGGAAGGAGCTTCATGGCTGGCTAGCTTTCTTGCAAGGTCGATCGTTGGAAACTATGGAAGTGGAAACTGCTTCTAGCTCGTGTGTGTTTGCTGTGGCTGTGCATGGAATGGTCGTGGGCGTGAGTATATATAGCTGATGGTGGTGAGGATGATCGATGGAGTTGGAGATGGGGATGATAAATTAAGGTTTGAACAAAGCTCGAGGATGGACACATGGGGAGTGGTTGGAGTCGAGGCCTGTAACCTGCTCCAATACCGGCAGCAGTAGGGGATTGGGTGTGAGACAACTATTTGGTGCGATGCTTGACACTGGCTCGATCGGTATCTACAAGATTTCGATTGTCTAGGAAGTCAAAGTGCACGCATGCATATTATTTTTTGTCTTGATTATTCCAGAAGTAGCAGATAGTGTGCTGGTCCAAGGGAAGGAGCTAGCCACTTCATTCAACAGGTTTACTAAATTTATGCAGTAGTACGCCAATCATGGTATAGGTGGTCATGGTCACTGTTCACAATGCGAGCCGGTTGTCGCAACGTGTTCCACCAGGCTTCGATACATTTTAGTACCTTTATGGTTTCATTGTGAGTACATACTAAAGTCAATTTATCCCCACAGGGAATAATGCACCTATTCTGACAATTATCCAAAAAAGTTTCTTTCACATAAGGGCAGTTGAGATAGCAGCTAAATAATATTGTTCCACCATATATCATGGATATGATTTTCCAGGTTTCCAAGAGTAAATTTGTATCCTACTAAACAACATCCAGATCCCTTATAATTTTTCGAATTTGTACCTGAAGGAGGAAAATTTGCTTCAATCATGGCACAAACATTGCATTACTGTTTTCAAAATGGTTTGATGCCAAAGCGGATGACTCGAGGCTCAACGAGGCCAAAGGTTGGAGAGGATTCAGTATCTAACATGCATCTTTTTGATGTTGAGGCTTAAATGAATACTCTCTTTCTAAAAAAAGGTTGCAGAGGATAAACTGCATCATGGATTACAACATCAGACCACGATCGATACGAATATGCAGCTCTTGGCTAGACCTGTACCACCATACAGCTGATGAATTGCCGCACGTTTCTTTATGTCGAGTGGCTCATACTAAAACGTTTTCTGGCCAAGGTACAAGCTGAGCCCAACACTCAGCCCAACTGCGGGATACGCTTTCTGTAGAAGGAAAGTAGCACAGGGAACCAGTTGAGTTGACGGGATCTAAGCTTCAGTGAAAGAAATTACATTAGCTAGAGTCATCAGAAATAGTCGCTCAACAATATAGATATATTGAGTTAAGATCCTTTTATGCTTACAGCTTCAGACGTTACTCGATTGAAGAAAAAAAAAGAACGACGAATAATTCAGACCAAGACACGCGTAAGTGAGTCATTCTAAGGAACATTTGCAGATCACTCCACATTTTTCTCATTTGAGCTTGGTGCCTATAGACAACAATTGGATGCAAAACTAATCCACTTGAACAAATCTTTTCGTCATTTCATATTCCATGGGATTCTCATTAGTACCATGCTCCATCAGACGTCTCCTATGGGGCTTAGCTTGCGCTTGTACTTTGGGTTGCTTCGCAATCATTGCAACCGGTTTACTCCCCCTCTTCCTAGCTTTTTTTTGCTTGTGAGGTAGAGGCTCTAGTTTAGAATTCCATTTGAGCTCCCACATCATGTGGTATTTCAATTCTTTCCAGTGTATTTACTGCTGGTATATGAGATTTCATAATTCCATGTGTATTGGTGAATGTCTCTGGCAGTTCGTTAACAATCCTCTACAAGTGGATGATATTCTCAACTTCTTGATCAGTTTCCTTAGTGCGAGGATCCATTCTATGGATTTCAAGAGTTTTCCACTCTATTTCTTGGCATTCTTTTTTGAGGTACTTTTTCTCTCTCCCTATTGTCAGGAAATGTTCTTCATTAAATATACAATCAGCATATCGAGACTTATGCAATTCTCGGCCGGATTGCTCGTATTAATGATCGATAGGCTCTCAAATCCCACATAAACTCTAAGTACTATGTTGTGGTCCCATTTGTGATCTCTGAGCTGGTGGGATATGGATGACACGTCCAAACTTCTTCAAATGAGAGATATTTGATATCCTCCCTTGCACTAATGCTAATAGTGAATCTTCAATTTTAGCATATGGACGAAGCTGAGTGAGGGTAGCAGCGTGTAGCACAGCATGCCCTCAACAAGTAGTGAGTAGCTGACTATTATGTAGTAGTGTTCTTTCTACATTAATTTCATCCTTTTGATTAGTGATTATGCTAAACCATTTTACGCATGAACATGAGTAACTAGATGTTCAACCTTTATTCCCAACGATGGACAACAGTCATTAAATATCTTCGAGGTATATTCTTCAATATTATCCATTCTGATGGATTTAATTGTATGCTTTGAAATTTATTGTTCAACTAAATAATCTAGGATGTAAGTCGTGCAAATGCATGATTTCTGGTGAATAATAGAAATATATACTTGGCTCTATTTCGATGAAGCGTCTGTTAATACCATAAAGTATCTAAAAGGCCCCGATAGGAGACTAGCGTGTTTAAGGAATGATGTATCTTCCGCATGACTTTGTAACCTAGATGGCTGAGTTATCAATTTAGGGATTATCATGATTAGTTTCTACATAGAAACCATTTAGGGATTTAATGTCATTCCGGATATAGTATTGCTTCTTGGATCACTAATGTCATTCTGTTAAGGAGAGTGACAATGGCTCTACCAGAACCAACAATCCATCTACCATTTCCAATGATTTTTGTTATTCTTGTTCATATTTTATGAGTGTTTGGAAATAACGGATATCCCTAAAAATTGTGTTGGTAGTGCAACAGTCTACAAATCATAGTTCTTCTTTCACCATACCACAATTCAAGTCGAAAACAATGCAAATACTTCAAGCAAAACCCAAAAGCAACAAGGTAAAAGGAAAACCAAGGCTAACACATAGACTTCAAGCTATTATGCATTAAAAACAAAGTCTACACAAGAGATTATATTAACCCATTAAATTCATTCCAAGAATTTAAACTAAATGTATTACTACTAGTTAACCATCTACTAGACATATAATATAAAATTTTGGAAGACTATTCCAAGGAGATCATCCTCATCCATGAGTTTATCATCTAGAGCCAAATCTACAAAATTGTCCCCTACTGATCCTTGAGGGTTCTTGTCTTCATGTTGCTTTGTATCATCGTCCATCTTCATGATGTTTTCTTCCTTCTCTTCATGAGTGTGTGAAGATGAACCCTCTTCAGGTTTGTGGGCATTCCAAAAAGCGTGCTTCCTTCTAGATCTTCTTCTTCTTGCCATGAAGCTTTTGGTACAAGTCTGCGATGTGCTTAGGTGCTTTGTAGACACGAGACCAATGGCCTCTTTCACCACACATATAAAAATCTTGGTCTTTTAGCCGTGGGCTCCCCCTGTTAGCTGCTTAGCCATGGCCTTCCGCTTCATGAAGCACCTAGCTTTGCGCTTACCCTTTTTAATTAGGTCCATTCTGTTGGTCTTTCCCCTAATCATTCTCCTGGAATGAAGCTTCCAACAAAGCAATTGAGATAGTGGGACAAACCATATGATTCTACAAAATGATCTCATCCTCTCCCTGATCTTGCTGCAAAGAATTGCTCAATTCCACCATTGTCTTATATTTTTCTTTCTTATATTGCCGGCTCACATAAGTGAGGTTGGGTGAAATGTAGTGAGAGTCTTCAATATGAGATCCTTTTTCTCAAGGTTCATGCGACTTCGCTTCATGCGAGTGACGATTCCATACAAAGTGGTGTTGTAATCCTCAATTGTCTTGAAGTCCTGAAAACGTAATTCTTGTCAATCACGCTCCACTTTAGGCTTTAAAACAAATTCTATCTTCTCAAACCGAGTGTTCAGGTTATCCCATGAGACCTTCGGAACACTTTAAGTCATGTACTCATTCTAAAGGGTAGTACTTAAATGATGCCTTAAGAAATGCAATGCTTGAGCCTTTTGCATATTAATTTGTTGCATTAGTGTTGCCTTTATGAGGTTTGATTGTCTTCAAGAGATCTTTGCCACTCAGTAGGATTTCAGCATCAAGTGACCAAGAGTCCAAGATAGATAGTTAAGGCCATTGTGGGCTAGCACTTCGCATTCTTGTTTCAGACATCTACGAGATGTTGAGAACGAATAGTGCACAAATTTACTTCTTGTAAACAAAGTGTGTAGAATGCATAAACTAATGGGTTAAAAACTCGAAAAAAGACCCAAAAATATGTTTCTATGGTTAAAGGCGCTATTTATCATGTTTTAGTTGCTGATGACATAATATATGTGATTTCCGATAAAGTTACACAGTAAATATGCATAAATCAGAGGTGAAAATAGAAAAAAAACAAGTAATTATGTTTTTGACATAAATTCCCTAAAACTCGAGGTGTTATTTGCGAAACAACATTAATCTGACAATTTCCAAAAACTGTAGGGTCAATTTTATAAAAATTCTAGGTCAAATTGTAATTTGAGAACAATCAGGACCAATCTATAAAACAACCTTTTGGGCCGGCCTCGGCCCATCAGAGCCCGGCCTTTACTCGACCGACATAAAAGTGGGGGGCAACTCGGGTTGAAACCCTAATTCCCCACCCACTGCCCCTCTCCCTCCTCTCCACAGGCAGCGGCGGCGGCGGGCGAGCTCTGCTTCCTCTCCGCATCCGCGACTCAAGATCCTTCCACCCCGCCTCGCCGACTCGGGATCTGTCCACCCCGCCTCGCCGACTCAGGATCCGTCCACCCCGCCTGGCCGACTCGGGGCCATCGTCTTCTTCACGGATACCACATCAATCGCCGACTTCATCTTCCACTGCTTCGCATCGAGCGTCGGCGATTGCTTCGACCACTTCGGCTACTTCCGCTTCTCTGGTCAGATCTGCTTCCTCTCCGCCCTCTCCATCACTCGCATGATTGATATGATGCTTCGATTAGGTTTCCCCCTCCTCGATTGGTTAGGATTACATCAATTTGGGTTTACTTGATTTGTTACCTAATTTGAGAACTGCTATAATTGTTGTCCTAGTTCTCAATGCCTTTTTGATCATGTATGAGTTGCTCCATTATGTTGGTTGAATTTATGTAATATTAAGAATGCGCCTCATATTTTCCTTTCATGTGTTGTGTTGTACAATGTTGTTGTGTGTGGTGGTAACCATCACCACCAGCACAAGGGTGAGCATATGCTACTCCTGTCTAGACTACCAAATTAACCACTTCACCGAATGGCAGTTAGCTATAGCCCACCTTATCCAGCCCACCAAACCAAACTGAGACTCTCCTCGCCCAGCCCCTCAAAGCCTAGGCAACCAAACTCACCCATTTGTAGCTATGCCGCCTGGCCCATGCTGGGCTGGTGTACCCGCGGGTGCAGGAAGGTCTACCAAATGCACCCTATGTACTTGAGTAGATGATTGTAACTGCATTTTCATTCATATTTAGGGACATACAAATGTATACTCACCAATTTGTTTGTATAAAATTGCAGTTTTTTTATTGATGGGGCATAAACGTCAAGCAGGAAGGAAGCCTGCGCTTTCAAGAGATGAACTACCAGTTGGATGGAAGGTGAAGTGCACCAAACGTAAAAATGGAAATAAAAAGGATCAGGTGATTTTCCGAAATCTTTTGACATTATTCTTTTATATGTTTCCACAATTATTTTACAATATTAATTAAAGAGATTAAAGTATCAAAAGCATTGTGTTTGTCTACTTGAACCCATCAGCTACATTTCAATATTTTTTTGTGAAAAGGGAATTTCAGTTGATGTCAAAGTATATTACATTTCTACTTTTATATTGTTTTTCCTGAATTTCGACATGGTGTCATTCCACCATTGTTTCAGGCCTTGGCTCTGATCCTCTGCAGTATATATGCCATTTTTCTTCCACAGGCTCACCTCTAGCCAAACCTGTTTTGCATAGCTACATTCAATCTAAATGTGATCGGCCATTTCCTTTACTTGGCCACACAGCGGGCATATTGCATTACACGGCCAATTTCTTTTTAGTTATTTATCCGCCATTAGGATTCTGTTTTCTAAGGCTAACCAAACATGAAATTTCTGCTTCCCTCCTGCCCTAGCCTTCCAGAGAGCAGCTGCATCAAATTGATAGTATGTTCCTTGGCATTGTACTGTGTATGCCGATTTGGAGTACGCTCCATTTTGTGTCCATTTCCATTTGATTGTGTTCGGCTGATCACTGAGCTGAACTTGCTGTACCTCCCACCATAGGTTGAAAAACTCCATTATAGTTTCAGCGTCTTGCATTTTCCATAGGCCCCGTGTCCAATTTTCCTGCTGGAGCTCCTCTCTTACAGTTAGGTTTTTCAACCAAGCCAGCTTGTATAAGCTCGGTGCTATGTCCATTGGATCCCTGCCATTTAGCCATGACGACTGCCAGAATTTGGCCTTTCTTCCATCTCCGACCGTGACATTGGTGCTTGCTCTGAAAAATTGCCTGTCAATAGCGTCACGCGGTAGGATAGTTCTTGCCCATGGCCTATCCGGATCAGTCCATTCATACCATAACCATCGTAGCTTTAAAGCCCGTCCAAACATTTTTAAGTCAAGCACTCCCTAGGCCACTGTTTCCTTTTGGCCTCTGCACCCTTCTCCAGTTAACAAGGCAATGGCCCCCGTTTGCTTGTTTTGCTCCCCTCCACAGAAAATTCCTCCTGATTCTATCAATCTTCTTGATGGCCCATTTTTTCAGTGCAAAAACTGTCAAGTGATAGGTCGGAATTGATGAGAGGACCATGTTAACCAGGTTTAGCCTTCCACTCTTCGTTAGCAATTTCCCTTTCCATGCCGGCAATTTTTTTGTCTATCTTTTGTATCACTGACATGATTTCAGATCGTGTCAGTGCTTTTTGTGCTGAGAGGTAGGCCCAAATACTGGCATGGGAAGCTCTGGACTGCACATGGGAAAGGTTGGATCACTTCCTCTAAGTTGACGTCGTCACACCTGATTGGGTAGACAACACATTTTGTTAGTCGAGATGCTTTGCCGAAAGCTTCTAGAATTTCTTTTATTCCTTGCACGTCCTCCTTTGTGGGGTTCAAGAATAGAGCTGCATACATGCTTATACGTAGCTTGGCAACGTAATGTTGTATTGGTTGCAGTACTCTTTTGTCGGTAGCCAGCTGGAGAAGCCTTTGCAGCTGGTCAAAAGCCAAGATGAATAGCATCGGGGAAAGCGGGCTGCCTTGCCTTAGGCCTCGTCGATGCTGAAACTCCTGCCCCTTGCACCGTTTAACAATACAGATGAGTTGGCCGATGCAAGCAGGGCTGAAACCCACTCTCTCCATCTGATCCTGAAACCTAATTGATGTAATACTTCGAGCAAGAAATCCCATCTGACTGTATCGATTGCTTTTGCTCGATCCAATTTTAGAAGTAGGGTTGGCTTCTTTGCTCGGTGCAGCTCCTTTATCATATTTTGTGTCTACAAAAAATTATCATGAATACTCCTGTTTTTTATGAAGGCACTCTGGCTTCTAGGTACAAGGGAGTCCAAGCAAGGACCCAACCTGTTGAACATCAACTTGGAAATGAACTTAGCGACATTGTGTGTTAGACTTATCAGCCTGTACTCTCCAACTGCCCTTGCCTCTGCATTTTTTTGGGGTTAAGCACAGTGTGTCCCGAATTTAGGAGATTTAGTTGATGACTATGGTGATTGAAAAACAGATTGATCACTTCTAGTATGTCTTGCTTTATAATCTCTCATGTGGTCTTGAAAAGAAAACCCAATATACTCGTCAGGACCAGGCGCCTTTTCTCCTTGCATAGCCATGATTACCTATTGTACCTCCTCTTTCCGTGAAAGGTGCTTCCAAGTATTGCAAATTGTGTCTTTGTATCCCAACTCTTTCCCAGTCCAATGTTATTTCCAGTCGGTTTTGGCTCCCTAAAACTGTGCTGAAATGTTCAAACAACACCTCGGCTTTCTGTTGACGTGTGTGCGCCTGGCCCGTAGTTGTTTGCAAGGATTGTATATGGTTTCTTCTTTTTCTGCCATTGATGCTAAGGAAAAACAGCTTTGAGGTTGTGTCATTTGCTTTTAGCCATGTCAGCCTCGATTGTTGCCTTATTCTGAGCTTTCTCCACTGTTGCCAGCCCTAATAGCCTTTGCTTCAGTTGGTTTTCAGTGGAATCTCTTGTTCACTTAGGTTTCTGTGCTCTTGCACTATCTCCAAAATCCCAATGAGTTTCTTTGCGGCCATCATGAGAAGTTTGTTCTTCTCCACCATACTTTTAGCCCACTGTCATAACATCTTCCCGGTCTTCTGCATTTTGATGTGCAGGTTCAGGAAAGCATTGTCTACTCCTGTCGGTTGACACCATGTGTTTTGAACCACTTCCTTGTATCCTGGCAGTTTTGGCCAAAAACTCTCAAACCTGAAACCCCTGTACACCGTTCTGACAGTATCACCCACCAGCACAATGGGGCAGTGGTTCAATGTTGCTGATGAGTCGGCTTGTAGCACGCATCGTGGTAGCATGCTCTCCCATTCTACCGTACAGAAGGCTCTGTCGATCTTTGTGTGTGTCCGGTTGTTTGTCCAAGTGTATTTCTTCCCTGTGAGTTTGATTTCCTTGAGCTGCAAAGTGTCCACTGCCACGAAGGGGATGTCACTGCTGCACATAGTATTACAGACTCCATGTCGTCGCACCCGAGGGCTAAGATCATGCATGCGAATAGAAGTCTAAGAACCATTAACATAGGAAATAAGATACATGGCACGCTAATAGACATGCCTCCATCGTTCCTTCTTCTTCTGGCCATCGTCATCCTGCTGCCGTTGCACCCTCGTTGGGTCAATGATGGTCTTCTAGCCTTCATTTTCCCCATCTTCCACACCTGCCTCAACTTGAAGCTGTGCAAGAGCCTGCGATTGCAGTCCCCCGATGCCAAACATATCATTGAGCCCCTCTACCTTCTCTGTTGCCAGCGGAGTGACGAACTGCTCTCTGAAGACTGAACTTCTCGTGATCAGCTTCCCCTGGTTCACGCTATGGTGATAAAGTGTCAATCCTCTGCATCAGCGACTCCACATCATGTTGCTCCATAGTCTTGTTTTTAGCTAGCCTCTTAGCAATTCTCTCACTCTTCCTTGTGCCTTCCGTGTTTTGCACTTTTTTCTTCTTTGTAACTGCCTTCTTCCCCATCTGAGTTGATGTTTTCAGGATTGGCTCCTTAACCTTCTTGGTGATGGATTTTGTGAAGGATGAAATGTCCATGTATGACCGTCCACCGAACTGCTCTGATCCAGGCATCCAGCTTGCGGTTCTCGAATACTTTCCTCTTTCCCAGGTTGGTCTTGAGTCAAAACTTGGGGCTGAACCTCCATCTCAGTCTCCTTTGTCATGTTTGCTTGGCTTCATCTGGCTGGGAGGGACCCGACAGCATTGGCTGTTGAAATGTCTATTCCCTGCTCGTCAAACAGAGAGCCATTTTCTTTTGCCCTCTCTTCCCCATGTTTCTCACGAGAGTTCCTCTGATGCATTTCAGCCGGCCCAAGCAGAGAGTGTGTGTTCTCCTATTCCAGGCCCTGTCCAGCAGGGTTTGACAACATTTCAGCTTTTTTTGACCTGCCCTGCTTCCTCCATTTGAAACGCTGTCTCTCCCGCCAACTCCTGTGCCTTCCCTTCAAAGCGCTCTGCCTCCTGTAGCATAGGGTCCCACATACCGCTTGGCAACCCCGCTTGTGGCACTGTCTGCACTCACATGCTCCGGGTTGTCTGGCACTGGCGAGTAGTCTTGGACCTCATCCAGGTGGAGAAGAACCTCTTAGTCAAGCGTCTGTACTGGCCCTAATCTCTCCGAAATGTGTCTTCCTCGACCTCCATCGTACCATGATTCATTTAACCTATTTGTTTCAGATTATATATGTTGGATTATACAATCTAGGTGGGAAACAAACAGAGCCTAAGACTCATGCATTTTAATATTTAAGTTTTTTCTTTTTAAACAATAATTGGCATAAGATTTAAACTTCTTTATTTGAAAAAAATATTTACGTAATGTAGAATTGAACCCTCCACTCCCCCCCCCAAAAAAAAATAAAAGGGTATCACTGGGCGCATATTTGGAAGTGCTTTCGTATAATGCTGCATTTATATTCATGAGAAATGTGGCATTATTTATTAAATGTAGCATTATATTATACAAAATTGTGCCACATTTCGTATAATGCTAC
>LAPY01001520.1:1518-22001 GCA_000970635.1 Eragrostis tef
CCCCCTGCTGCCAGTGAAAGACACTGTTATAACCCGCTGCTTCCCAATAGATTCAGGACGCCCCTCCCGACGGCATCGGTTATTCCCTGGAAGTGCTCACACCTGAAATCATCCTGATGATCAGCGATGTCGGTAAGCCTGCACTCCTCAATGCATGCAAAGACATCAACCACACACTGAGATGACAAACGGCCACAACAGGTAAATAGATTTGGCTGATTCTTTCGATAGTGGAAGCAATAAGAGAATGACTGCTAAGCACCTGTTTTTTGACTGTGTTATAGCCAAAGCTATGTGGAATGAGATGGCTGAAATTTTAGGTAGAGACATAGGCTCTGATTTTCAGTCAGTAGGACTGTGTTGGTTCAGTAGAAAAAAATTTGTAGTGACCAACATGTTTAGTTCAGCCGCTTTGTGGGCTTTGTGGAAACTGAGAAATAATCTATGTTTTCAGAAGGTAGAATGGAGGAGTATGAAATGCTTATTCCGGACGATAGTCAGACTTCTTCAACGGTGGAAAATCCTGTGCCCTTTTGGGTATCTGGAAGAGCTCGAGCAGCAGCTGAGCTTGTTGATAGAAGTGGCAAAAGACCGGAGAGGATTTGCTCATGACCAGCCAGGTGGTCGATGATGGAGAAGTCGCATGGCTACAGGTGAATGCGAAGCCGCTGGCATGAGGAAAAGGAAGTGAAGTGGATGGGAGTTTTGGGTGCGTGAGATTCTTGTAAACGATCATGCATGTATTTCTGAGACAAGTTCTGTCTGGGAGTGCCCCAGAGGAGCTGGTAGCCAGCTAACTGTGCTGTAAAACTCTTTCTTGCCGTATGGTAATGCATACGACGGGGCCGCATTGCGGCCTGGAACTCTAAAAAGTATAAAAAAGCTGTAAAAAAAGTCGTTTTGCCAAATGTTTTAGACACAGCCAGCATAACCTTTCTTTAAAGAAGCCACAACCACATCTCTAACAAAAAGCCATAAGATAGAATCGTCTTTAAGACTGATGCCGTGATATTGGATTGATTGGTCAGACCAAAAAAAAAAAAGCACGAGACATATGGCCGTCTAAATGTCTAGACACTGCCTTCCATCTTTTCAGTGAGAAAATACCCTCTATAGTTCTAGCCTGCGTGTTTGTTTCCAATGGGTTGATTTGTGGTACATTATCCGAAGTTTCAGCCTATAAAATGGTTCTTCACCAATTGCTTCTCCACCTAGCAAATCGCATCGTCAGATAGCGCAGAATAGTGAGCAGGTAGCAGCCCGATCCCGTCAACAGCCACGACGCATCAAGTACACAACGATTCGTGTCCACGACCCTGTCTGTCAATGCTCCACAATGAGTATTCGCTTAGCCATGACTCACATGGACTACAGCGGCTTGCTCAACCAGGCTTTCATCTTTGTTTCATATCTGTAGGCTGAAACACTGTTGTAAATGGTTTGGTTGAAGATTCCACTGCTGGATAAATAAAATCGAAAAAAGGCCCAATACACACACACAAAGATCACAACAGCGCGCCATCAAGTCAGTACTGATTAAGAGGTTATCAGGGCTTAGTGTATTGATTGCAATTTACATCTGTCCTCCCCCGAGGGCTTTAAGGCCATCGTCATCCATTATACGTATCGTCATCGTCATCCGGTATAAATCCTGTCATCGTAACCCCGTGTACAGCTAAAACAGTCATCAAGTATACAGCTAGACCAGTCATCCGGTACAAAGCTAAACCCGCCCATCTCGCCAGTCATCTGTCGACTATTTACAACTGAAACTCGGTTTTGGGGTTTGCATTTTACGCCTTTAACCAGTGTATATGAATCCATGTGTCACTTAGACCTTTTCCGTGGCAGCCATGACGTCAGAAAAGAGGAAGAAGATGCCTGTTCTCTCTGTGTCTCTGATGTAGGTGAAGACGGCTTTGGTCGTTTACTAGACTCGTGTTGTCTCTGAAGGCATTCTTCCTGAATCTCCTGCATATAAAAATTTTCCATAAAGACATGTTTTTTCTCAAAAGTGCAAACAGCTAGCACATCACGTTATACCTTAAGTTGAGCGACCACTTTCTCCATGGATGGGCGCTGTTTTGGATCCTTAGCCCAACAAGAATCAGCCAAAAGCAATCTTGGACACCGAGTAGGAGTCCAGACCTTCTTTTCCATCAAAACAAGCTCCCTCATCAGGCTTCCAAAGCAAAACACATCATACTTTTCCTTGGCATCCTCTGTACAATCATAGAAATTATTTGTTGTCAGCAATAAACGATTGTTTCGCAAACACTTGAACATAAAATGAACGAGCCCTCAGGCATAAACAAACAGAAACTCCTTAATTACTAATAACTAAAGCATATTCTGGTGCACAAGAGACATTACCTAACAAAGGAAAACAAGCTGACTAACAAACTAGATTTTCATATAGTGGCTGACAAACTAGATAAAGATACAGACTGTTCTTTGTTAACTATTTCTGCCGTGTAATAGTTTTTCACATCCATGCCCCTGATATCACGTACCATGCTGTACAATCCCTTGCAAACTTAAGGTTTTAAGTACCATATAATGTTCCTGATTAACGTATGGCCGTACAATGCTGTTAACCTTTTAAAATGACACAAAAGAGCTCTGCATCACAAGAATGACACAAAAATCGAAACTACAAGATAATATGATGCTTGGCCAAATAGGAAACCACCAAATCACATTTCACGTGGTTGAAATTTTACAAAAAAGATCAAGGGAAAAAAGGGCATCATTTACCCGACAGAAGTACATGGGAAGTTGGGAGCCAATTCGCAGTCTAGGATTGGGGGAAAAAATGAACAGCTAGCAGGATACCTTGGTAAAAGACTCATGTTATTACTGAAATTAGTGAATACCATAGCAGCCTGGGTTTGCAAACCAAAATGACTTTCCAATGTGTTTTTCAAACTTGAAGAATTTTAAATGTCCATTAAAATTAGTAAACTAAGTAATGGAAATGGAGATTTTGCATTGTGATAACTTGTAGGGTTTGACCCCAAATGACAAGTTAAACTTGTGCATCTATAGGTTTGAAACTGTCACCGTGTGATAGGATGATTAATCATAACTATCATGTGATGTAATGAATAAGTATAACTATCTTTCCTGAACATATATTTCAAACTTTGGCCCTGAATCCCCAGAGAAACACCCAACTTGCTCAGTAACCCATATGGTCTCAATTGGAATTTTAAACACCAGAAATATTTTATTAGATGTATAACTTTATACCGGTATCCAAATGGTAAAAGTTGCCGACCCTTCTGTCCTGAAAGAAAACCATCTTCTCGTCCTTCTTTGTGCACAATCCAAAATCAGCAACTTTAACAGTGCCATCCTGAAACAGAGAATCACTTAATGGTAAAGAGAGCTGCATGAATTGTAGTGGTTTCTCATTGGGATTAAAGAATTCACATATACAACCTTCATCAAAAGAACATTCCTTAGCTGGACATCCCAATGGATGAATCCTGCAGAATGAACTGCAAGTAAACCTTGAGCAGTGCCAACAAGGAGTTTATCCAATTCGATTTTATTTGATGCTGTTCAGAGAAAATTAAAAATCAGTCGAATCGGCAAGATCGAATTTTAAATGGAACTTGAATGACCCCAAAAGTATATAAAGAACTATAAATATTGGTTACGTTTATATTTGTCCAGATCTTTCTTTGCTCTTTCATAGACCAGACCGTAATAGTCCTCTTCCTCTGCATACCCAATCAATCTGATTACATTCTGATGTGAGATATGACTAAGGGAGTCAATCTCTTGCTGCAATAAACAAAAAGAAGGTACAACAATTATTCATTAACAGGTCATGCATTAAAAGAAAGGTACAGCCAAGAAAATTAATTATTCGGCAAATCAAATAATGTTAAGATCAGAGAGAAGACATGAAGGAAACATTCTTCCAGTACTACCAGGTGGCACTACAATATTGAAGATTTATGCTAACTCAATAAGATTCAAACCATAATCAGCATAGATCTTCAATGGGAAAATCAACAGAAACCGTAGCCAATGAACCAACACAAGCTCAAGTATGTTATTATCAGTTACAATAATCTGCCAACCAGTTGGACGAAAGAACATCATCAGCATATTTAACCAGCTACAGTAAGACATCAAATATTAAAACTGAGCTCTTAAGAAGGTATAATACATTATCAAATATCAAGTGTGGCAATACTGAACAACAGCTAAGCCAGCACATAAAATTATTACTTCCAAGTAGCAATAAAATTTCCCAAAAAAGCAGATGCATTGCTACACCCTGCCATTTCAAGTTGTGATACTTTGATAACTACACAATAATTCCCAAGACCATATTAAAAATTTATAATGCATTGTACTGCATGGTGTTATAGTGCAAGAATTGTAACCTGCCACATTATTCGTACATATTCATCCTTACGCTTCGACCTTTAAACTGCAACTTTTCGGGGACAATTTGGGTACTGATCCCCTTTGGTCCTGCCCCGGTACACCTTCCCAAAGGCACCAACTCCTCCAATGCCTCTGCCCTCATCAAAATCTTTAGTGAAAACGCGAAGATCATGGTCGCTGAATCGTATCAGATCCCCCATCCTGTAACTAACCACTGAAAGTTCACATGTGGGGATAAGACAAATACCCTTGTGCATGGCTGGTAGCACAGGTTGTGAAGATGCATTTGGAGATCTCAGAATATTTGATATTTAATCTAGAAATGAACTTGATCGGGGGAATATCTCAAATTTGCAAGGGAAATATATTAGCAAGTGATCACATATCAATGTCCGAACATCTAGATACACAAGTTTTTTTTCTATATGTATCCGCAATCTTACACGGACATAACAGGGCCACACACACAAGTCAGGCTAAGTTCGTAAATCCACTGAATGTAGTAGGGACGTATTTGATGAGGTCGAGAAGTTTGATAGTACCTAGGGCTCCGACCGGATGCAGCGAACTTCGTGGCAAATGCAGAGTCCCCGCCGAACGCGAAATCCTACGGCATGGTAAGTTGGTAACAACATCGTAAGGGCGGAGACGGAAATCAGATACCAAACCGACGAGCGATTCACGAGTTAAGAAGTTGGATGGTACCTAGATTTTGATGACGATGCGTAGAAGAGGCGAATGCAAGGTGAATTGAAGCCAGCCGCCCACCGAAATCCTACGCCATGGAAGCAGCGGGATGGATTCCTTACAGGGAAATTCACAGAAAAGTGGTACTGCATTTCGCAATGTCCGGACCATACCTAGGTTTCGACCTTCGAGGAGCGGCGGCGAAACGAAGCGGCGAGAGCCGGCAGAGATGGAGGTAGGGCAGGGCGAGGCGGGGCGGGGCGGGGCGAGGCGTCGGGGACGAAGGGGAAGGCCGGAGATCAAAGGAAGAAGAGTCTGTTTGTTGGGCTTAACCGGGGAGCAGGAAATATATCAGGCTGGCTGTTCGCCAGGCTGTACTTCTGGGCTTGGACTAAATATCTTTCTCCGCGGCCCATGATTTCTAATAAAAGAAATACGCATTTCACGCACGGAGCGTTGGACGTTGGAGGCGCCTTTCCACACTGCGCGAGCGGGTTTTTTTTTTTAGATGTACTGGTTTTGCATATACATGTGGAGTGAACGTGACTCGTGTTTTTTTTGGGAGGAGAAGGTGACTCGGTTGCGGAAGCATAGGTGATGTGATCCATTGGTGGATTCGTTGCAGAAACACATTATTATCTTTTTTTTTTGCAAGGAGAAACACATTATTATCTGATTCATGCAGTAGATGCATTTATGGCAGAAGCTTAGGCCACGCAGGATAGGAATTTGGTGGTCCACTAGAAGCCCCTGAGAACACTGAAGCGGGCACTCATTGGGCGTCGTTGCGTCGTCTCCTTCCAGATTACAGATTACTCACCACAGTGGAGGTAGGCAATGGGCGCTCCACTTCATTCTAGCATGACTGTTGGCTGGCCACTGGGCCACTTGTGGACACATTACCTGCCCTCTTCACTCATGCACGCTGTCCAGAGGCCTCGGTGCAGCGGGTAATGAGCACTTCGCTGCGAGCAGCCTTTATGCCTCGGTTCACTGCTGCAGCTGAAGAAGAATTCAACAAGCTGTCCGACCTGTTGGTGGATATCCGCCTGACGAGTGAACCAGACGTCCGGCGATGCCCCTGGGAAGATAACGCCCATAGGCTCAGTTCATCCTCCATTTACAAGGTTGTCGTTTCCACTGGAGAGGGGTGTGAATACTACCAGTTCATATGGGAGAACCGAGCACCACCCCGAGTGAAGTTCTTTGGCTGGCTGCTAGTCCAGAACCGTATCCAAACAAGAGAAAACCTCCTCAAGAAGCATTGTATCGACTCCGACCTGTGCGAGCTATGTGGCACACAACCAGAGAGCTCGGCCCACCTCATTGCTGGCTGTGCTTTTGCTGCAGGAGCTTGGGCGCGCCTTGGCATCACGATCACAGAGGATGATGTTGCCTCCTTATGGCGAATTCAGCCGCCCAATGGTATGCCTGCTGCTCACTTCAACGCCTTCCTTCTACTCTGCTGCTGGCGCATTTGGTAGCACCGCCACGACGTCGTCTTCCGCTCTCTACCCCCATGCTACAATCGTCTCTTCATCAGATGTCGCGAAAATGCCGAACTTTGGTCATGCAGGCTGCCACAAGCTGACCGGCATATCGCCCAACACTGGGCGTCGATGTTCCACTCCCAAACCTCTTCTGTAACGATCTCAAACGACATGTAACATCCTGCTCATGTATGCACTCTTGAAATGAAATGAAAAGGTGGGGACACTCTCCCCCCTGAATTCCTCAAAAAAACGCAGGATAGGAAAAACGCAGAAATAGGAAAAACCATATGAATTGAAGTAGCATGCTCTTCTATTCCTATGGAAATTGAAACACAGGACTTGAAATAAGAAGTCCTTTGGTAGCATCATAGAAAAAACAAAGGAACTTAAGACTTGCGCATCACTTGTTGCCTCTTGTTTGAATTTAAATAACCAGTCATAAGGCATATTGACTCAGGCTAACTGAAGTGAAAGAACAAGGAGAACAGAAGTACTTGCGCATGGTCAAGGAAGACATCAAATAGAATCGTATGTTGTTGTATAACCAGTGCCTGGTGCTAGGAAGGGCTGCACACTGTAGTGGATTGTTTTATTATTTGCTCTATCTCATGCAAAGCGGCACATAAAGATGCAATTAGCAGCGTGCATCAGCTCTTCGTCTTGGCGTAGGAAAATTTTCAAGAGCTCAGACCTCATGCTATCTTTCCTATGGAATTGAGCAAAGGAATCTAATCCTATGGATTTTTTCCTCTAGCTTTCCTGTGAACCAAAGGGCTACATAGGAAAAATTCCTTAGGAATCTGAATCCTCTAAAATCCCCATAAAATTCCTTCAATCCAAAAGACCCCTTAGGTTATGAAGGAATATCTGAAACTGACGCAACACATTGGATCTAATAATCATTTTATTAATCAAATAAACTGCATGCAATTAAGTAGCCGAAACAATGAAATGAGACAGATTTTCAAAGACATCGGCAGCAACAGTCTATGAGAAGTGTAGCATCATATGGAAGAACTTCGACAATGATTTAGTATGTAATCGGGAACCTCTTCTATTCTTGTTAATGGGTTTCTCGCAAGCCTTTTAAATGCAAAAGAGGAGTTAGGCATGGTGACCCTCTTTCTCCTTTTATGTTTGTGATGGAAGCCGATTTGTTGCAAACAACCATCAACAATAATATAAATTTTATCAAACATCTTTTGAGCAACAGTTATGAAGGAGACTATCCTATTATTTAATATGCTAATGATACAATGATAATCATGCCGGTAGATGCTTGGCAACTCTTATGCTTATTTTGAGAACCTTTGCTAATTCTACTAGACTAAAAGTTAACTTCAGCAAATCATTTCTGGTCCTTATTAATGTGGATGCTAATAAGACTACACATCTTGCAAATACACTTGGCTGTCAAGTAGGTGACATGCCTTTTACCTATCTTAGACTACCTCTGGGAACCACACAACCAACCGTCAATGAATACATGCCTTTATTAGGCAGAATTGAGAAGAGTGTGATCGGTCTTAATAAAATCTTATCTTATGATGGCTGTCTTCTGCTAGTCAATTCAATAATGACAACCACACCAACTTTTTTCTTTGTGCACAATGAAAATGCCTATAATTATAATTGACGAGATTGATCAGTATGAGAAACATCTCCTTTGGGATAGAGAAGATGTAAATAGTAGAAAAGATGGTTGTCTGGTGGCTTGAAGAAAAGCTACCTTGCTTAAAGACCAAGGTGGATTAGGGATTATTGATCTGAGAGCACATAATACTGCTTTGCTACTAAAATTTCTACACAAGTTCTATAACAAGATTGACCGGCCATGGGTGTAGTGAACTTGAAATGCTTTTTATACTACGTTCATTCCACCTCATCATAGAAAGGCGGTTGGCTCTTTTCAGTAAAGAGATGTAATGTCACTCTCTCACAATTACTTCATAATGATAACTTGTACTGCAATGTGGGTGATACCGCCCTGCTATGAAAGGACTCTTGGAATTTGAGAGTTTTACAATTAAGGTTTCCACAATTATTTTCCTTTGCTCTAAACAAGAACATTTCTGTCAAAGCCTTTTTGCAGAGAAATGTTTTTGAGAACTTCTGGCTTCTTCTCTTTGTAGAAGCATTTGAATAATTGCAAGAACTACAGGGTCTATTAGTGCATCTACAAATCAAACCAAAAGAAAATGACAAATAAAGCTATATTTGGGAAAATGACATGTTCACTTTAAAACAGGCCTATAAAACATTGAAAGGACATGCAAACTCCTCTCCAGTATATAAGTGGGTGTAGAAGTCTTGTGCTTGTGGTCGACACAAGTTCGTTTTCTGACTCTTGAACTAGACATATTGAATACCAGAAATCACTTAAAGAGAAAGAACAAGCAACTGCCTTGCTGCAATTGTGTGCTATGTTCTGCTGGCGCTGAAGAAACATTGAAGTATTTGTTTTTTCGAATGCTCTTTCAGTCAATGGTGCTGGAGATTCCTTAATGTGGATTGGGATACCTCTTTGAAAGCTCAGGACATAATCATACTTGCTAGAAGGAACTTTGGTTCATTTTTTTTTTTAAAGTCATGATGGTTTGGGCATGGACCATATGGTGTCATCGCAATTCGATTATTTTGATGGAGCATCTATATCGCTGCGTCGCTAAAAAAATTCTTTTAAAAATGAAATTGCTCCGATTATTCTTAGAGCAAACAAAAAGACCAAGCGATTTTTAGAACTTTGAATGAGTAGTCTCACTTAGAGATTTTTAGTAGGGTCTTCTTTTCGGCCTACGGCCTTATACATTGTACATAAACTTTACAAAAATTAATTAAAAATACCAAGTAGGAGCCTCCCCTGCTCTTCAGTTCAAACAAAAAGATGGCACATGAACTAGCTAGGTAAGGTGGTTTTTCAAAAGAAAAAGTCTTCTGCCTCCCTCAACTCTTCACGGAGTCGGATTTTTCTATCTCTTTTAGTTATAGAATCGGATAAGTTGACTCTCTCAACTTATAAAATAGGAATTTTTTCCTCCCTGGCCGGTTATAGCTAGCGGTTTTGACCTTGTGAGCATGTGAGACCCACGTGTCAGTGACAGAAATTGCACTAACATGCGAGACCCGCTTGTAAGGGACTTAGGTCAAAGTGTTGTAGCTGGGGCATCAGTGCAGATCCGGCCGAGATACGCCTTGAGCTAGTGATAGACATCGCGGGCGCGGCTCTAGCACAGGGGCGTGGTGGTCACGGGCGAGCGGGCCTTGCTCTTTGACCTGGGTCACTTACAAGTACATCTCACATGTCGGTGCCATTTTCATAACTAACACACGGGACCCACATGCTGACTAGGTTAAAACAACTAGCTAAAACCAGGCAGCAAGCCAGAGACAAGTTGAGAGAGTCAATTTACCTTATTTTATAATAGACTTTTTTCTTTCGCAAACCTTTTTTTTTTGGGGCCGATGAACCCCCTTGTTTCAGGTTGGTGCTGATGAACAATGTAACACACGTCAGTCTCCATGGATCTTCATTTGTTTCTCTAACAATCACATCAATGTGATATTGTGAGTACGGTAATATAGTAACACTTGTATTATTGTTCCAAAAAATACCGAGGCCGCCACTACGACCTTGACTACTAACAGCAAAAGCCTGATCAAAGCCCAGAGTGTTCTTCAGACTTTCCACCCGTGACTTGTGAATTTGAGTTTCTTGAACGCACAACACAGATGGGGCAACATCCTTCGCTAGCTCGCGAAGTTCTTTAACTGTCGCGGCGTTGTCGAGCCCGCGACAGTTCCAGCTTAAGCAACTCATTGGGATTGGTGGCACTCCTCGAGAGAGCCCGCCCTTTTCTTCAATGGAGAATTCTTCTTGCTGGATTTTGCAGTCTCCCTCCTTGACCTTCTCTCCCCAACGTTCAGATGCAATTTCTTGAGCCCAACCTCAACATTTAGGTTCCCCTTCCTTGTCTTCACCATGGCCGCTTGCGCCGCCATCGCCTTCCCGATCAGGAACCTTTAAAAAACCCAGCGATGCCCTCCACCAAGGCTGGGCAGTCGAGCAAGTCGACCCAAGGATCAGCCCGAGTGGAGAAACACCGAAGAGAATCCAAAGGAGAGCTCCCGATCGGTCAGAACACCTTCGCCAGGCTGATCGCCGGGGAAGTCGCCAAGACCCTAGTCGCCTCCTGCGGCTAGGTCAACATGAGAAACACTCTATCTATCTCAGGTTGGTGCTGATGAACAATGTAACTGTTTTGTCCAATCAACAAAGAACTCCCTCTTTCTTATAAATTTTACAATAAATAAATAACACATATTTTCAAAAAAATACTTTGATTGAGCAATTAAACAAAAAATAACCTGGGCTAGTTCTTTTTTAGCAATAATAACGTGGACTAGTTTTTTTTTGAATTATACAGTACAACGCAGACGCTCACAACACGCATGCACACTCACCCTATGAATACACGTACGCAAACCTTACCCTATGAGCACCTCTGAAGGACCGAGCATCTAGCAGATCTGGAGATTCCTGAAATCACTAAAGACGCCTCGTTCTCAACAGAAACGCCACTTACAATTTAACACATAATGCCGGTAAATAGTAGAAAATTTGCTCTTGCGAAGAGAGAAACTCATGACCTCAAATATGTTAGGTGCCTTAACCACTGTGCAACCTGGACTAGTGGGTTCCGACTTGCAAAACGGGCCGTACTCGACGCGTGGGCCGTGTAATGCGGTCGAAACTTCTGAACGGCCTGCAAGGATCCAAGGAGTCCCAAATCGATCTCCATACATGCTCAGTAGGCGTGTCCAAGGTTGCGCCTCCATGCACACTCACCCTATGAATACACGTACGCAAACCTTACCCTATGAGCACCTCTGAAGGACCGAGCATCTAGCAGATCTGGAGATTCCTGAAATCACTAAAGGCGCCTCGTTCTCAACAGAAACGCCACTTACCATTTAACACATAATGCCGGTAAATAGTAGAAAATTTGCTCTTGCGGAGAGAGAAACTCATGACCTCAAATATGTTAGGTGCCTTAACCACGCCTCGTTCTCAACAGAAACGCCACTTACAATTTAACACATAATGCCGGTAAATAGTAGAAAATTTGCTCTTGCGAAGAGAGAAACTCATGACCTCAAATATGTTAGGTGCCTTAACCACTGTGCAACCTGGACTAGTGGGTTCCGACTTGCAAAACGGGCCGTACTCGACGCGTGGGCCGTGTAATGCGGTCGAAACTTCTGAACGGCCTGCAAGGATCCAAGGAGTCCCAAATCGATCTCCATACATGCTCAGTAGGCGTGTCCAAGGTTGCGCCTCCCCCGAAAGATCCCTAAACCCAAGCCGACTCCGCGGCGAAGAAGACGCCGTGTGAACTGCGAGGATTGGAAGAGGAAGAGCCGGCGGTTCGGGCTAGCATGGCCATGGCTGATCTGGTAACTCGATATCTATATGTTCTTCCTGACGCCGATAAATTTCTTCAGCGATGAAGTTTGCTGACGACACCGTCATTACAGGATAAACTGCAGGAGGAGGAAGTTGTGCGCCTTCTTGGCACCAGCGAAGCGACCGGGCTGACGGAGGAGGAGGCGGCGCGGCGCCTCAAGGTTTACGGGCCTAACATCGTGGACAATCACCCCCAGGTTCGGTTCGGTTCTTATTTCTATGCCCTATTTGGACGAACGACCCTCGGGTTTGGGCAGTCTGGAGGAGATTACATTTGTCAGCAAAGTGGAAGGCCGGAGGAGAGGAGGACTGATGTGGTATCTTATTGTGCTAACTAGGGTTGATAGCTGTATAATTGCGTGTCGTGCAGTATGGCTTAAAGGATTGCTGTGTCTCAATCTCGAGCTTACTGTCGTGCCCTGTGTAGCAGTACAACTGCCGAGTATTTTTCACTGTCTTTCAAGTTCATGGGGCATTGTCATATGTCACAGACTCATTATCAAGTCTCTTCTGGTTTCTCCAGCAAGCTATGAAGCATGTGTCTTTTGAGTTAGATGTATTAAGTTGCGTTTTTAGAATATGGATCTTTTTCATTGTGTGTATTGAATCATGTTTTTAGAAGATTGAGATTTCGCAACCTTATTCCTGGCCTCCAACACGGTGCTGCAGGTGGTTGAAAAGCTTCATGCCACACTCAAGTGCATCCTTCTGCTCTGGGGCTGGGATCATTCCTTCACTGAGTACATTAAGTACTCATTTGGGTGGGAATCATGGGAGCAGCTTATCTTCCCCTGGTCCAAGCGCATGGTGTGTCTCATGCTTATCAATTTCTTGTCCTGGACAGCACTGGTGTCTGCAACTGTTTCCCTTGCCATTAACTCAACTGGTCAGCCACCCTATGAACTGGCGATTATCATTTCCTTACTTGGGGGAAGTCTGAGTGTATGCTATGTCATGAAGCGTGTCGTCGATCGTGCTAAGGCACCGCTGGAAGCAAAAGCTTTCGCACCAAGGGCAAAGGTTCTGAGGGATAGGATATGGAAAGACGAGGATGCGGCCAATCTTGTTCCAGGGGATATCATATATCTCAAATGTGGTGACATTGTGCCAGCCAATGCTCGTGCCCTGAACCTGTCAAGGATCGACACCAAAACCATCCGTGACTCAAGGCGTGTTGACTCTGTGAAGGGCTCTCATATATACTATGGATGGGCTGTGTCCTCTGGTGAAGGAACTGCTGTTGTTACTGCGACAGGCAATCGCATCCCCAGGAGCACTCTGAGGCTTTATCCAAAACGTTTCGCTCGGCCTGGTCAGCTTAGGAAGGGTGTCATGTCTGCTGGTTCCTTATGCTTTTGCTTGGTACTTGTTGGCATAATTGCCGAGGCCATTGTAAAATTCTTTTTCATGCAAAATGCGGGCATTTGGCACAGTGGCCACTTCATGCCACTACTTGGTGTAATACCAATGGCCATGCCTGCTGTGCTCCACCTGATATTGGCAGTGGGATCACGAAGGCTTTCTAAACTGGGGATTGCCAGTCGGGGAACTTACGCACTTGAAGATTTGGCTAGCATGGATGCCATGCTTTTCAACATGATTGGGACTTTGACATGCAACAAACCTTGTTTTGACAAGGATAAGATTGAAGTGTATGCAGAAGGTATTGATAAAGATCATGCTATTCTGTTGGCGGCACGGGCTTCAAAAGCTCACAATGACCCCTTCAAAGAATCATCTGATGCAGCCATTCTTGACCTTATGAATGATCCAGAGCAGGTACCCTTTATTAGGGATGATCAGTTCACATATGTTTTCCCTTATTCCTTTTAAGAAGCATTGACAATTTACTGATGTAGGTAAGAGTCGGCATCAAAGTCATAGAGCAGAATTCCCCTTACTTTGTTGCAATGACGTTGATGTACATGACAACTTACATTGATGAAACTGGCTCCAAGTGTTCTGTACTCAAAGGTGACCCTGCACCGGTAAGCAATCATTCTGTGCCTAATCAACACCACTTTTAGCAGCACTTCACCATTTAAATGGCCTCGCACTGCCTTATAATACCTGCTGGTCCAAATTATAGCACTGAACACGGGGAAAGAAGTTAAAATGAGTTCCTATGCATGCTTAGGTCATAAGGTTGCTGAGCTTTGAGCGTAATTAGGTCTTGGTTGTGAGAGAAAAGTACTTACATAGATATTCTTTTCAACTATTTTCTTTTCTTTGCACAGATTCTGCGTGTATGCAGTTCTAGCGAAGAAGTCAAAGAGCATATTTTCACGCGTATTGAGAAGCTTGGTCATGATGGGTTTAAAACCATTGCTGTTGGGCGTATAGTAAACTCTCACTTCGAAATCATTAGTCTTCTACCTTTCATAGATGAACTCAGAAGGGATAGTGCAAAGACTGTTGATAATCTCAGAAATATGGGTATGAGTGTAATAGTACTTACAGGTGACCTCGGACGTCTCCCCTGTTTCTGTCTTATATTCATGTTGTACATCTGCTTTCATATAATTATGTTCACAACTGTTTGTATCTTCAGAAAGTCCAATGGCATTTACAAAGCATGTATGCGGAAGACTTGGAAACCTGGGCTTGAATGTGTTACCTGCCGATTCTATGCGGGATTTGTTACGCAACAAAAGTGAGCTTTTCTTGAATATCAATGGGATTTCTGGTCTCTTCACAGGTCTGTTTTTTGACTCAAGAGTTTTGACATTTGTCAATTATTACTGCTGCTTCTGTCTCATATAGCCAGGGATTTCGTTTTTGTTAATTATTTGCTTACTGAGGTGCTCTTTTTATTTATTATTGTAGAATACAACCCTCATGTTATATCGAGTCTTAGAACTAGTTATGGACGCCGTTGTGCAATGGTTGGATATGAATTTTTGGATGGTGAGTCTATCCTTCAAAGCAACATTGGAATTTCAGTTGCTGATGCCACTGATAGCACCAAAAGTGAGTCTGATCTCGTTTTGACCGAGCATGCCTTACTGTCTGTTTCATCCGCTGTTGAAATTAGTAGACAAATTTGTGAAATTATGAAGGGATGCATGGTAAGTTGTGTTTCTCCATTCACAATGTGTCCTCTGATGATTTCTTGGTTGTGCATCTGAACAATATGCTGTTCAATTGCAGGTATATGTTGTTTCATCAACTCTCCATGTTGTGAGTATACATATAGAATTGTGATTGAATTTTTTTTTAATTCCCTGATAACTGTAAACCTACGGTGCTAATAATTTCTTTTTTCTGTTGAAGTTTGCCGTTCGGCTTATATTACTTCTATGGAGGATTGATTTATCCTGTTTCCTGACACTGTTGATTGCTGCTTGTAACTACTGTGAGTTTGGGTCATAATCCTGTTATAATAACACTGTCCAAAATATAATAGTTAATTTTTTTTCATGGTTTTATCCGACTGTTTTGATTCCCAGGCACCTCAACTGCAATGATATTTGATAGAGTAAAATCGACGAAGTCAGCAGATAGCTGGAAAGCCAAAAGGATTATTGCAACTGGAACTGCTTTTGGATGCTATATAGCCCTGGCTACAGTGATTTTTTTCTTAGTCGCGTTGAGGACTGATTTTGTAACTGTGAGAACTTGTGCACCTCTTTTTTTACTTCTGATTTTCTGATTCAACATCTAATCAATAGTATTTGACAGCACATATTCAAAGAAATATCGTTGACCAGCCATGAGGAGGAGATTAAATCTGCCTTATTGCTTCAAATGAGCATCATTAGCCATGCAATTGGACTTTTTGCCCACTCATATGACAGCCACTTAACTTGTCCTGGGCCTCTTGTCATAATTTCTTTTATTACATGTCAACTGGTGAGCTTATTGCCTGCTCTATTTCTACCTAAATGTAATATATGTAGTTTCCTTCTGCGTTATTTTTCATTCTATGAATAAATCATCTGCCAATTCTCGGGTAACATGATCTTGCAATGCACTTGCTATTTGTGCGCTGAAAATTACTTGTGAAACTGTGTCATGTTTATGCTCATTTTGAACTTTGGTCATTCATAGCAGTTTACTATTACAATGAGAGGCAAACTTTGTTAGAACATTGTATAAGTTGAACATGCAGTCTTGTGCACGTTTTTTAGTACTTCCCTCCGGATTTGAATAATTGTCAGCATTGGCTTTTAGCAACTTTGACCATTATTTTTTACTTAATGCATATTTAAACCCTCATTAGTATTATGTTTCTAAGGTACTATAGACCGCATCATCAAGCATAGTCGCTGAATAATATTTGAGCAGAGTCATGTCAATTAAAAGGCATAAATTTGTTACATTCATGGGTTACTGAATGCTCTTCATTTCAGGTGGTAACGATTGGTGCTGTTTATGGTGGTGTGAATTTTAAGGGCGTAGGTTGGGGTTGGGCTGGATTCATCTGGCTCTACAACTCTATGTTGCTTTTGGGCCTCATATTTATATGTAAGTATTGTTATGTTGTTTTAGTTGCCTTTTATTCTGCGTTTTTTTTTTGGTGGGGCGCGGGGGCTAGGTTTGACATTGGTCACCCTGTTGTTCCTAGTTAGTCCTCAAGCATTCTCAGTTATTACAATCACAATGCTGAAAATCATAAGAGATCCGCTTACTGAAGCTTCAGTTAGTAGTTGCGTCAAGGCTGAAGTCGCTGACTCATCTGTCTGGTTCTTTGGCAGGTGATCTAAAGTTTAACTTACCTGAGACTGAGATAACCTGCAATAGGTTATTAGCTAATTGGACTGGGTGGATCGAGAAATGCAGGAAGCTGCTCGACAGGTGTATAATGTGGATTGAGATGTTCACGCTTTCTGTTCTCTCGTGTCTGATTCTCCTCTTGTCAATGTATGCCTATCTTCGTCTTAAGGTCCAGTAGCAGTAGCTCCCTGGCAGCCTTGCCCTATTTACCAGTAGCATGCAGCTTCAGGTCTTGCATAAATTTGCAACTAAGAATTTTGTACATATTTAACTAACATGTGTAAAGTAAAATTTCAGAACCATGTCCTCTTGTTGTCGATTTTTCTTGTTCAAAAACGCATCTTGTTCTCATTGCGCCTTAAGATCCACATTGTATCCTGCAAGAGGTTCGGAAAATCGACTCATGCGTTTCGTTGTGTTGAGCGCCTTCCTGCTGTTTAGCTGTTGAAACTGCTGACTGAGGCTCTCGTTTCTGTCATGACGATGAGGCAAGTCCCATGTGATTCCTGATCATCTTGGGCTTCTTGGCTACATCATGCACGCGGGCACAGCACCGTGACCATTGGGCATGTGCCTGCCAGGTTACTACTGGCTCTCCAGTGGCTGGGCTTGACCGCTTGAGACGGGCAAATGACATCATGAATCGGCGGCATCCATAAGTATTGTTTCGCTTCCAGAAAACTATACAAATATTTAAAGGTATTTTATCGTTACCAACTAGATCTTGTCACAGAATGTACTACTAGGTATACCAACTGATGATGAACATATGGTTACCTGGCATGAACCTTTTTCCAGAGACTACAAAACGGCAGAAGCTCAGAACAGACTTATGAGGTACCCATCTGACCATGAGACGGGACAAGTAGCCCCCAGGGCCCCTACACAAGCTTGAAACACGGCGAGCAAGCTTTTGCTCTCACGAATTCAATTTTGAGGTTCGTTGATCAGTCATTAAGCCCATTAGCAGAAGAAAACATTGTGTGCCTGAATATGCATTCTTTCTCACGGGCTTAAATGCCATTGTCGTCCAGTCTGCATCTTGTCCTTCCGTGCAACCACAACACTATGTACGCATCACGCCACCAGTCCCTTGTTCTCTGGCTACTATTTCCAATTGAATGCCCTCACTGTTTGGAGTTTATGGTTATACCTTGAACCCAGTCTGTCTGCCCCGGACGGATCCTAGGAGTATACCACACGGTCTCTTCCTCTTCGTCACTGACAGGCAGGTGCAAGAGTTCAATTGTTATTTGTGAAATTCCCCTAACATTCCGGCGCTCTCAAACAATTCCTGAATGTGCTTACAAGGACAGAGTATGTTCGTACCACGCGCGGTGTATTAGGATCTCTGCTTGCTCGATCTTAGCTGATTACGCGCAAGGATTGCAGGGGCTAGCTCATGATTTGGAACAGTAGTCGGTTGGTCTCGTCAGGGCTACAAGCATACGTGCACTGTACAGTGGAACAGTTCGAATACTTGATTTGAACGCTCCCGGAGGGCCTTCACCTGTGCCGAAATGGGCAGCCAGTATGGCGGCATGCACGCACAGTGTACATCTTCAATGCTGTCTAACAACACATTGTGTGTTTTTTTTCCTTTGAACGAGCTCTTGCTCGTAGTACTGCATACAAATAGGAGTAGTTCCTCTGCGTTGTTTGTTTCGTCAGGGGTAGATTGATCAGTTGTGAATGTACGTACGTCGTTGCGTGATCGACACTGAAAGCCAAGCTATGAACGTGTCGACGGAGCCACCGTGGAAAAAACTACAGCGCCACGTTCATAATTTAGGGCTCTTTTGAAACGC
This sequence comes from Eragrostis tef, assembly GCA_000970635.1. Classification (NCBI taxonomy): domain Eukaryota; kingdom Viridiplantae; phylum Streptophyta; class Magnoliopsida; order Poales; family Poaceae; genus Eragrostis; species Eragrostis tef. Next base: position 20,094 of record LAPY01001520.1, read on the forward strand.
AGGAATTACAAAACACAGGAATAGAAAAAGGATAGAAATTTCATAGGAATGCAAGTGTAAAACAAAGGAATGGAAAACCTAGAAAAAATATGAAAGTAGTCATTTGGATGGGCGCAGGAAATTCGTAGGAAAGTTAATCAGAGGAAGTACATAATCCTCCTCTGATATGTTTAACCAACAGTATCAAATGTTTGTATTTATTCAACAAAGCATGGCAAGCCTTGCACTTACAGGTGGGCCCCATAGCATTTATCTTATCCCTTCCCATCCTCATCCGATTCATCCACACACTAGCAGGCATTCATGCGGCTCTTCCTCGCGGCATTCATGGGCGAGTCTTGAGCGGAGAATAGCACCGGCCGGCGACGCAAGGCAGAGGTGTAGGCAGCTGACCATGCAATCTGGAACGGTGGGAGGACAGAGTCCGCCGGTGCAAGGCAAAGAGGCGCAGCTATGCGGTCCAAGGCAGAGGAGGTGCGAGCTTGATCTCAAAATACAACACTACTTTGCAAAAGCAACAGCCATCGTGGTGTTCCTGACGTCGCGGGGATCCCGTTTTGGTGCTTCATGGAGACCCTTGACGCTGCACTTGCCGGCGGCCACCTTCCTAATCCGTCATCAGCTTTCTGATTTGCCTCGTTTTTTGGAACGCAGGAATCACAAAACACAGGAATAGAAAAAGGATAGAAATTTCATAGAAATGCAAGTGCAAAACAAAGGAATGGAAAACCCAGAAAAAATATGAAAGTAGTCATTTGGATGGGCGCAGGAAATTCGTAGGAAAGTTAATCAGAGGAAGTACATAATCCTCCTCTGATATGTTTAACCAACAGTATCAAATGTTTGTATTTATTCAACAAAGCATGGCAAGCCTTGCACTTACAGGTGGGCCCCATAGCATTTATCTTATCCCTTCCCATCCTCATCCGATTCATCCACACACTAGCAGGCATTCATGCGGCTCTTCCTCGCGGCATTCATGGGCGAGTCTTGAGCGGAGAATAGCACCGGCCGGCGACGCAAGGCAGAGGTGTAGGCAGCTGACCATGCAATCTGGAACGGTGGGAGGACAGAGTCCGCCGGTGCAAGGCAAAGAGGCGCAGCTATGCGGTCCAAGGCAGAGGAGGTGCGAGCTTGATCTCAAAATACAACACTACTTTGCAAAAGCAACAGCCATCGTGGTGTTCCTGACGTCGCGGGGATCCCGTTTTGGTGCTTCATGGAGACCCTTGACGCTGCACTTGCCGGCGGCCACCTTCCTAATCCGTCATCAGCTTTCTGATTTGCCTCGTTCCTACGCGAGCGATGGAAAAAAGAGGTCTGAGCGGAGGCTAGATTTCCTACGTTTTTCCTATGAAATCGGCTCCATAGGATTTTTTCCTCCAAAATTCCTATGCTCGAATCCTTCAATCCAAAGGATGCTACAGTGACTTTTCCTATAGGATTCAGAATCCTAAGTTTTTTCTACGAAATTCCTACGAACCAAAAGAGGCCTTAGACGGATGGATACCTGTCTGTTGCAAAGGTACTCACCGTTCTCATCACGTGAGGTAGTGTTTTTGATTCGGCAGGCTGCAGCTACGCTGCGGCTGTAGAAAAATAACTACGAACACTGTAGCTGCTGCAGAAACACTGTAGCGGCTGCAGAAGAAGTAACTGAAACACTGTAACTGCTGCAAAACAGCCGCTGCAAAGCAGCCAGGCGAACGTACCGCATCGGTTCTTTTTTTCCTTCAGGTTGGATATCCATACAACGTGTTCTCCAATGATCATTTTTTTAGTGGTGAAGTATGCTACTATTTTACAAATTTACTCCTATGAGGTAAATAAAATTGAGTGTAAAATTGATGTTTTCTTGTAATTGCCCCCTGCGTGGGGTTGTGGTCGGTAGTTCTCACGGGTTGGATC
>LAPY01001520.1:48684-59557 GCA_000970635.1 Eragrostis tef
GGCGGCCGCCGCCGCCCGCGCCCCTTCGCCCCAGTCGTCTTGGCACCGGGTCTATATTGGGCTGGATCTAGGGTTGCGAGGGGAGCGGTTCTGTAATCCGCCGCCGCGATGGAGGCGGCGGCCGATCCTGCCGGCACCTTCAAAGCCGACTTCACCGACACTGGCATGAAGCTGCTCGAGGAGCGCATGCGGGAGAAGCTGCGCGAGTTCATGAGCGCCCCCGACGACTCCCTCGTGGTACTGTGACGCCGCTCGCCGGCTCGCTCACCTGCGTGCCCCTCCTCTTTTGCTTCGAGTTGAATGGCATGTCGTAGTTGATTTCAGTGATTTGAGGGCTGAGTTTGCTCTGCAGCTCTGGGATTTTGGTCGAACTCTGATACTTGATAGCTAGAAATAGAATTGTTGTGCATCTGTTAGACTCAATGTGCCCTGTAGTCCACTCTATATATGGTTTGCCTGTTTGTTGAAATCAGTCACGCTCCGTTTGGATCTTTGAATTGCTTTGGGCTTCACTGCCAAATCTAGGAGAGAATTGCACCGCTCTTCAATATTAATTGTTTTGTTTGGCTCCCAAAGAAATCGCAGAATGAAATTGAATCACTGGAAAATTGGTTTCCCAAAATCATGTTTGACTAAAGAAGCTGAATTGGTTTTTGGAACGTGAGGCCTCCCGTGCTGGTCGTCGGTGGTGTCACTGGAGTTGAAAGCAAGAAGCCACCGGCCATGGAGCTTGGCACCGGCCGCTATGGAGGTGGTCCTCGTTCGCCGTGGAGGCGGTCCTCACCATGGAGCTCGCCTGTGGATCTGTGGTGTGCGCGAGCGACGGATGAGGAGGAGGCACCTGAGGACCTCAATAGAACTGCTGGACTTCGGGAAGGAGGAGGCAGCACCAGCATGAAAACGTAGACGGTAAAGAGTAGACAATTGGTTGACAATCGTTTAGCGTTCAATCTGTTTAAACGGCCGTTTATTCTGGTTAAACAGCCGTTTAAATGGGCTAAGCAGCTGTTTAAGCATAGACGATGGTCACCCGTCTAGCTTTTAGACGCAATTCTGTTTAGGAAAACATGGTCAACGAATCTCGACATCCTCGTCGGACTTGAGGAAGGAGACGAAGGCTTCAAGTCATTGATGAATACCTGCCATTTCAGGCCTGTTGGGCTCGGTCCTGGGAGGGCTACGTTTTAGTTATGTTTGAATTCTGTGGAATCTGTTCCCAAATTCCAATACCAACGCTAAATAGCATCCAAATGGCATAATTGTTCAGATCGAATTCCAAATTCCAATTCTCTGGCTCAATTCCGACATCCAAACAGGGTGTTAGTGTAACGGGTTTGTTGGACTTTGTGTACGGTGCACCAAACTGTTTCTCAGGAGATTGCCTTACAGATTATAATTCAGATGCTAGTAAGTCTTCACTGAAATCATATGTATAAGGACGAGTAAATTGGGTTTTGTACTCCGTAGCTGTTTTTTTTACGTACTAATTTGTTTGTGGATTAGCTCTGCCTCAGTTACATGAACGTATGCATCAATACAAATCAGAATCGTCTGATTCTATATTACTCGGTGCAAATTTGTTGCAATTAAGTGGATTTGCATTCTTCTGCAATGTTTTGGTTACAAATGATATTGCAATTATTATTTCGAGCATATTATGCTATGTGGTGATAAGGTTGAATTAGTTTCTTATCCTTGCACTTGGGTTAAAACACTATAATTTTCACCTTGGGTAAAAACATCATAAGTTTCTTCTCCTTTTCATATTATTATATGGTATTGCAAAATAAAGCAATAAGTGGACCATATTTTCTGTCTTAAGTGCAGGAATACGTTATTTTCTTGCTAAAGGGTGGAATTCGCAAGGATGACGCCAGTCAGAAGCTGAACGTATTTCTAGAGGATGATAGTACAGCATTTGTTTCCTGGTTAGTATGTTTTCTATTGCATTCATTTCAATACTTCTTCTTTGTTCATCAGCTGTGTCTCTGAAACATAATTATTTTTTGTCCATTGTATTACCTTCATTGAGAATTAGCTTCTAAATGTTTCTATAAATACTGATAAAAGCGCCTTCAGAAGTAGCCATGTATATGCATTACAAGAGGGTCCTGTAACATTGAGTACTCTTTTAGAGATTGGAATTGGATAGCCTAAATGGATTTTCGTATCATACCACACTATCCTTGTAGTTTAATTATGCCTAAAGAATATTACAGCCTTTATTTATATTAGTTCTTATAAGCATTGTAATTTTCGCGTAAATCATAGATATTCCACTTTCAAGCACTATATCAGTTATGACAATATAATGCATCCTCCATTTTCTTGTGTGCTGCTCTAGAACCAGTCAATCCTCGTTATAATTTGATCATCTGTATGTCTTAAAATATCAAGGTTCGACACATGTGATCTTGTAAAAGGTATCTTCTGATGTCACATTTTAGATTTCGCAAATAATTGCAACATCAAACTGAAAAGATAACAGAAGGGGCAGCTTTTCCTGTTGAAAATAAAAAACAGGTGAATTCAATAAACAATTGTTACTGTTATCATTCTTTCCCAGACAACCATTCACGGTGATGTTCTCAGTAAAGCTTAATTTCTGAGCTGGGTCTAACATCTGTAAAGGTTTTTCATGCAATCATACACATTAATAAAAGAAGCCAGAACAAGAATTATTCTTTGTAGGCATTCATGTAATCTTTTCAGGTGTGAACTGAACTTGCCAATCAATGTTATGTTGCTTTTGTAGGTTGTGGGATCATCTTTCTATACATTTGCACCTTTATGTGAAGGCACAAGAACAAAACCAGCAGCAGATTAAGGATGTTGAATCCCCCAAAGAAGTATCTGGAAGACAAAAGTCATCAGTGTTGCTCCCGAGAAGCAAAGGTCAAACCCACTCTGAACACACCATTGAATCAAGTACAAACGCTGTAAAACGGAATAAGAGGGAATGGAAAGGAATTGGACGGGAGGGTAATGAGAAATTTCCACTTCGAAGTGTACTGACTGATATTCTTCACGGAGAGGAGAAAAGAGCTCAAAAGTCCAATGAAACACGACAGCCTCCATTGAAACAACAGAGTGGCAGGAAGCGCGACAGGGAGGATGAACCACAACAAACAAAGGTGTGATATATTCATAGGCCTCAATGGCAAACGATCCTAGTGAACTACTGCTTGTTGACGAAGTTGATTGTGACATTGTGCTCTAATGTTTTTTTAATATACTTTACAATATAGTGTGCCTTTGCGAACTTATTCTTTATTGTGACTAAATTTATTCTTTGGATTGCTAGATACGATGTTATGAATGGAACTTGTTTTGAATTGTAGCCCCTTGGGGGCAATATATAGATGTTACATGAATGTCCTATTTGAATATGAAACTGACTCAACAATTAGACTCATATAAGACAACTATACTCGTAACACCCAGATGTTTGTTAGTGCTGACTGCTGAGTATCCTATCTTATTGAGAACACTAAGCAGAATGTAAGAGAAGTGGAACAAATTTAGTGAAAGTATGCGGTCGGAAATATAGCGTTTTCAATTTCAAACAGTCAAGTTCCAGCCAAATAGTATTGGCAACCGGGGAATCTTCTCTCTTTCTTTGGCACATGGAAAAAGTATGTACTCCCTCCGTTCGTTTTTTCATGTCGTTTCAGACGAGTTTTGTGCTGGCCGCAAGCCAAATTTTTTGGTCAGAACGACATAAAAAAAACAGAGGGAGTATGTGAATTTCAGTATTGCATCTCCACTATTGTAGTCTTTCCTTCAATTAGGACTAAACAGACAATCCAGTTATGGTACATACCTGAACTTCTGCTGGCATTTTGTGCTACAGTTAGATCAAGACGACTGCTTGTTTTGGACAGTTGAGCATAACAGTATTTTGTGCTTTTTTTTTAATTTATAATAATAATTTTAATTTTGTTATGTCCTTCTCTAATGCTAATATTGCCTTTTTACAGAGAGACGTCTCTTCGCGTCCCATGCTTGGTGGTGGTGCCTCCCGTCGTCTTCTGCAGTTTGCTGTTCGAGATGCCGTTAAAGCTGTACAGCCAACCAGCAGCCCTTCTGAACCTGCATCCAAAAGGCTACGCTCTGTAGTGTCCACAGCATCTGCAGACAACCTGCATGATAAGAGGTCAGAAAGATCTCAAGAATGTCTGAATGATAGAAGATCAGAAAGAACTAGGCCGGTTCTACAGGTACAAGGAGCTGCATTAGCTCTCAAAGCTGCTGCAGAGGCTGCTGCAGATTCTACAAAAGTTAGATCAACTGGAAGTGTTTTCGGGCGATTGGGTCAAGGGAATGTTGTGAAACAGCAATCTCGTTCTCGTGAAGAGAAGAGAGATTATGAGGATCTTGAACCTGTTACTACCGTAGATGAACTTGATTCTGACCGCTATGGTAATGATGAGGAATCTGAAGAGGAATCTGGGGAGCTCACCATGGCTGATAGGGAAGCTGAAATGAGTGTAGATTCGGCCTCTGATGATGACATGGACCAAGATGAGGGTATTACAAGATACCAAAGTTCTCAGCGATCTCATTCTCGTGAAGAGAAGAGAGATTATGAGGATCTTGAACCTGTTTCCACCGTAGATGAACATGATTCTGATCGCTATGGTAATGATGAGGAATCTGAAGAGGAATCTGGGGAGCTCACCATGGCTGATAGGGAAGCTGAAATGAGTGTTGATTCGGCCTCTGATGATGATGTGGACCGAGATGAGGGTATTATAAGATACCAAAGTTCTGGTTCACATGAAAGTGCAGTCGAATCTCTTGTAGAGAAGAAAGCTTTCTTGGTGAAATGCAGCATTGAACCAGAGATTAAGGCAAAAAGGCCTTCCAGTGTCATCAATAAGGAGCAACCTATTTCTTCATCGACAGTAGCTGCAAGTAAAACTGTGGCTGTTCCTGCTGTTGTGAATAATTTAGAACCCATCAATTATGAAACACCGAAAGATGTTCATGTTTGTGGAGAAGCCTTTCATCAAACCCACAAATAAGCATCCTGATACTTTTTGAGCGAAAAAAATTTAGTGAGTAGTCGTGTTTATTTATTCCTGTTCCAGAATTGCAGTATTTAAGTCCGCTTTTTTACTCTCTGTTAGATATGCCCTGAGTTATTAAAGATTTTGTAAATTTGTTCTGATTGCTAATAAATTTCATTCAGGAAGTAGATCATGCTGAAGTTCAAAAGGAATCTCAGCGTACTGCACCATCTGGTATGTAACGTCTTATTTTGTTAATGCTTCTATTAAACTGGCTTCCTCAACAATTGATACAGAAATACACTCATTTGACCCCTAATTACCAACAGCTCACCTAAGCAGTATCACTAAAACAGTAAAACATTTATATTGTACACCGTTCATTGCCTTGCCCAACTAAAAATGTGCACTGTTGACAGTAAAAAAATCTGTAAAGATTTGATTTATGTTAAATGCAAAAGCTAGTATTGTAATGAAATCCATGTTAGAAAGATTTCGACCTCAAAAGAAATGCATTGTCACGATATAATATATCTTACCTTCTTTGCAGTTGCAGTTTCATATAGCATGGCACATCCGACCGAGGATGCTGATTCGCGAACCCTTTATGTCAGCAATGTGGGTATCTATGTACTCTCATCAACCTTATTATTCATGCTGTTATATTCTTTTATTTATCTTTGTCGAATTTTCTGAAGGTTCACTTCGCTGCCACCAAGGACTCGTTATCTCGCCATTTCAACAAGTTCGGTGCAGTACTGAAAGTAGTCATTGTCACCAATGCTGCATCGGGGCAGCCAACAGGGTTGGTTTTTCTTATCTTATGGTCTATGGGATGTTATCATGTTATTTTTCCTGATGTACCAGATAAAAACATTTTTATAGTTTTAAGAAAGTGAAGTGACATGGCTTGGCGTATCTAATATGCATAACCATTTGCCTGGTGATTTACAACAGTAGGGGCTTCCCCTACTGTAATTCCCTCAAAAAACCATTTGCAAAACCATTTGCCTGGTGCCTCTTCGTTTGAAAATCAGATCAACTCGAGATGTTTTTAGAATGAAAATGTGGTTGTAATTTTAATACAAATGAAAAATTGTTGAATATCTGATGAACAATTATAAATGGAAAATGATGAAATTAAACAACTGTTCAACTAAGTGTTTGTACATACAGTCATGCACTGTTTATAATTCTTTGTAGAATTCTTGAATTGATCTGATATGGAATCAAAGGAGTTTGTATGATAGTATGTTGTAGGTGGTTACTGTGTAGAGGTCGATAATGTTGCCTTGGACTAAAGTGTGATTGCAATATATCAGAACGTTTTGGACCATCCTGGGGGAAGACCATCAATTATATAGAAATTGAATTGCTCGTGATGCTTCAGTTTTTGAAACTAGAAACTTTTTCCTTTTATGTTGGTTAGACAGGGGTCTGAAAACTTAACGCTGTTTGGATTGGTCTTATCAAACCATTAAAATTTGTACTGTTCAATCACTGAGACTGCAATTTTGATGTTAACCTGAACATCACTGGAAGTACAGCAGCAATACATTTTGGCTCAATCTAAACACTGGAATTTTCTTCGAGTTGTTTAGAAGATAATGATTGTTTTCTTCTATGATACAGATCCGCCTATGTAGAGTTTTTACACAAAGAATCAGCTGAACGAGCTTTGTCCTTGAATGGCACATCATTTATGACACGTATTCTCAAGGTATGATGTTTATATACTCCCTCCGTTCTTCTTTATATGACACCGTTGACTTTTTTGTTAAACTTTGACTAACAATATAGATTTAAATAATTACTTTTTGAATGTGAAATTAATATCATTGGATTCATCGTCAAAAGCACTTTAAAGCTAACTTATACACTTAGCTATTTACACAAATATTTATAGATAAGACGAAGGGTGAAAGTAACAAAAAAAGTCAATGGCGTCATATAAAAAGAACGGAATATAGACAACCTCTTCTCTCCACTAGTACTTCTGTGCCACCATAGCTTTTCTTTTCTTCTGCCGTTGATTTGTGTTGGCTAGTTTTAATGGCGTTGTCTAAACGCGGTACTTGGGTAGAGATGGAATATAGACAACCTCTTCTCTCCACTAGTACTTCTGTGCTCCATGAAATGGTTTTGCATGAGTGCTATATACTTGCATACTTTTGCTTTGCTGGTTGTCATTTTGGGTTTACATGGAACTGAGTAACAATTACCGAGTTTTGAGAGTGATTCTGTGCTGATTATCATTTTGGGTTTCATGGAACTGAATAATGAAACTACTGGGTTGAGACTGCAGTAAAGTTGATTTTGTGCTTTTTTTTCCTTGTAATATAGGTCGTCAGGCGAAGTTCTCATGAAGCTGCTCAATTCTTTGGCTGGCATGGTATTGGACGACCATCAATGTATGGCAGGCCCAGCAGAATGTACCCAAGGTCTGTTCACCCTGGTGGTTCTTTTAGAGGGCGTGCTCCGATGAAAGCTGGGGCTAGAAGTTTACAGTGGAAACGAGAACCTTCTGGCACCGATTCAAGTGCGGGTGCGGCATTGTCTTCCGAACAGGTGCTCCCACCTGCCACATAGCGGAGCATATATTTGAGCTGATAGTGAGAACCAATTGGTATCATCCTCATCGCCCCAGATGTCTGGACAACTGAGAAGACTGTTACAGCAAACTTGGCTGTTTTGTAAAAAACAAAAAAAGGAAAAAGAAAAGCATGAAAATACTTTTTAAAAATCCCATAAAAAAATGGGGAGGGGTCTGGCATCAGAATCTAGTAAGCTGCCATGCGGATAGTTGGAGTTGTCCCTCGTCCTGATGTGAATTAGGCTGACATACTGCACGAGCAGTTTTTATTCGGAAGTCAGCCTGCTTAAAGCGGATTGTTCATATCTGAAATAATAGCAACCCTTTGGATGCATTAGTGGCCACTTGGACGAGGACTGATTTATAGTTTGAACCATGGGATGGCAGATGCCTGCATCAAATGGACCAAGATTGAGCTGATTTCGGACAAGATTTTTAGTGTCTGCACTTCTTCAATGTAAGCATCAAGTGTATAGTAACAACCTGTCTATTTGTACTCCTCTCTGAATCAGTCTCTTTCCCAACAAAAAAAAGGAAGAAAAAAGAAGAAAATTAAAATCTGTTTTTGTTTTTTCGCATGAATTGTGTTATTTAATGTATTGATATAATTTCTTAGTCGAGACATTCATCTTGTGTTATACAATGTTAATTACTTGGTCTCCAGTGCAGCAATAATAAAACATGCTGCCTTATCTTGTATATATGCCCCCTCAGCTTTCGGTCCAACTTTTCATCACCAACTGTAGCCGTGGTTTTTGTGTATTTGATTATTGCAAACTGCTGATGAGTGTAAGGTTGTTATCCTGTTGTGCACGGTATTACTCACTCTTGGACTTTCCTTACGCCATGACACTGCTATTTGGCAAAATGCAGTATCTGTGTCTAGCAGCAATGCTTTGGGCAAAAGAAATCCATAACTTTTGGCCCTTTATTATCCCTAGGTTTGTTATAATACTTGGGAACTTGGGATTCTTTGTTTCTGCAGGTAAGGTCCTTATTTCCTTTTTTGGAAACAGATGTATTGAAGACTCCCTTTGGGTATGATGACCCGCTCACAAATCTTTGAAGTGTACCGCTGCGTAGCTACGCACAAACCGTCCGTGCAGCATGCTGACATGCACCGTCCGCACTCCGCAAGGCATCACCGCTGCGGCTTGGTGCTGGCACCGTCGAAAGTTCCTGCACTGCGAGCACGCGAAGCGTATTGCACTGGGCGTAGCGTGGAAAACGGCAGTTAGTGCTGTAGTGGGTTTCCCACGCAGCCTATCGTCATCGTTCTGTCATCACGGTAGTATGTTATTCTAGTATCGCTCGGGGACGTCGTAAATATAATCCAATGGCAGCATTCGAGATAAGCCATCGCCTATGACAAGGCAGTGGTGACTGCTGAGGTTTTACGGATATTGTAAACTTCTGAATAATCGAGGGGGAGCCATACATTTGGAGAGCACAGATGTGCGTAAGGTTTGAGTTAAGCCACAACTGCTTAATATCAACGTACGGTGGACGTTGTATACTCTAATTACTTTTTAGATGTGTGATACTCCTAATTTCCAGGCCCCCGATAGGGAGAACCCATATGCAGGAACACAATTTCGGTGAATTCAAATTGTTCATTTTCAAAAATACATACTACAGTAGTAGTAGTAGTTTTTGTCATGCACATGAACAGTTCAACAAAACTTAGCCTCCGGCATTTGATTATTGTTATAGGTATTAATAAATAAGAGACCATGATTAGTTGGATCTTCTCTGTGTTTTTCTTAATCTTTATCGTGAAGGATCTTTTCTCTGCTTTTGTTATTGAAGAAAATGGATTCTTCCCTTGTGCCAACATGGTGATGCATGTGTCGCGGGTCTGGCGTGGATGGGGGATTAAAAACAATATCTTTTTGGATTTGGTTTGCCTGGCCCGCACCCTTTGTGTGAGAACAGCTTTAGGTGTAAACTAAGGATTCCCCCGTTGATAGAGATGCCTAAAAATCATGCTACTACTCCTAAGTATAAAAAACAGCCACTTGAGCGGTCACGTCGTCCTCCGGAACGATAAGCCCGGTTGTTTTTTTGCTGGGTGATGAACCCTGTTGCTGCTGTGCTCTGTGGGGGCAGCCCACTAAGCCGTGTGACCCCATAAACAAACCCATCCGGTGGTGACCCGAATAAGCATAGCATTAGTCGGCAAAATTTTGTATGGTAGAAGCCAGCGTAACTCTTTTCTAGAAAAGGTTAACTAGCTTTTGTGCTGCCCAGGCTCGATCGGTCTCTCATATCCGTATAAGCAGAATACAGAAATGTAAACAAATTTGTTGAAAAGATCTCCTTACCTATGCCACTCGAGCCACTCGAAAGATTTGACTAAGTTCTGACAGACTTCAAGACATAGCAACAGATGAGCAATTCCAGCTGGGAACGCACCATATCCACGTGCCCATATGCTTTCTTCACCGCCCCTGATCCAGTGGAGTTACTACAGCGCCGACCGTCGACCGCCGTGCGGCGGACGCGACGCGAGTCGTCTCGTCCCAACCGCTCATCAGCTAGCTAGCGTGATGGACGAAATAATAGCATGTTCGGCAGCTGCGGAAAAATAATTGCAAACACTGTAGCGGCTGCAGAAGAAATAATTGCAAAGCAGGCAGACGAACAGAATGAAAGAAATGATTGGGCGCTGTAGCGGGCGAGATACGAAGGAACGATTCGGCGCTGCATCGTATTTGTTGTAGGTCGGCTGTCGGGAGCTTTGCTGCTTGCCCGCCGAACGCTAATCGCGCAACAATCATAGGTTGCACATAAACATCCATCCGCCCCAACACCACCCGGCCACCTTCCTTCCTGTACCATCATCATCAGCCGTTAGGTAGCCTGCCGTGCCGTGCGCCCCTCAATCGCGCATATTTTCCTCGTTTAAAATAATAGTACGTACGCTTGTGGGGATGTCATGGCAGTAGGGACCATCATGTGAAGTCATCAAGAAACTAATGGTGAAGTTCCCCGGCATCTAGTACAGCGGTAAAACGTGTGTAACCAGGGTCCAACATGATCACGTGCTCAGTTAGTAGTTTAAACCAAGTAGTAATCGCAGAGGAAGCAGCTGGGGCGCTGCGCTGATGCTAATCCGCCCAGCTCAGCGGCGGACAGGGACGTCGTCGACGCGGTGCGTGCGTGCGCGGCCAGGCCGGCCTGGAAGGAAGGAACGTGCGGTGAAAGCCGGGGCCGCGCGACGGGTCTCACGGTCACGGGTGACGAGACGCGGACGGCAGACGGAACA
>LAPY01001520.1:78242-95056 GCA_000970635.1 Eragrostis tef
CCACCAGCTTCGGGTGCGCGCCGTCGTGGGCCAAGTCCTACTCCTTCGTCGGCACGGAGGAGTACGTGGCCCCCGAGATGGTGCGCGGCGAGGGCCACGGCTTCGCCGTCGACTGGTGGGCCGTCGGCGTGCTCGCCTACGAGATGGCCTTCGGCGCGTCGCCGTTCAAGGGGGGCAACCGCAAGGAGACGTTCCGGAACGTGCTGCACAAGGAGGTGGAGTTCCCTGGGGACGCCGCGCGACGGACGCCCGAGCTCGTCGACCTCATCTCGCGGCTGCTGGACCGGGACCCCGCGGCGAGGCTCGGGCACGACGGCGGCGCCGACGAGGTACGGAACCACCCGTTCTTCGCCGGCGTCGCGTGGGACATGCTCACCGAGCTGTCGCGGCCGCCCTACATCCCGCCACCGGCCGACGACGACGACGACGGTGCGGTCGGCGAGGGCTTCGACGTGAGGGACCACTTCAAGAAGCTGCAACAGACTCCACCGCCGGCTGGGACGACGGAGCCTCCGCGCAGTTTTGGTTGTTAATTTTTGCGCTATGGACCTCGGTAGATTACTGTGTCGTTGTAACAAAGGTGTCAGGGGCACTGTACATACATGGAGGAGCGTTTTGGTGCTGTACGTAGAAGTTGGTGGAGTTGCGCAAACATTTTGGGAGGGCTGGCGCACGGTGTGCCCGAGACATTTCTTAGTGTGTGTTTTTTCGCTTCGCTTGGAAGCGAGGAACGAACCGAAGAAAAGGTAACCTGACTTGGAGCATTTTTACCGCCTGACAAAGTGTTACAGCTACGTGTGCAATGATGAATTCACAAGCCAAGGGGATTCTGATGCAAACTTGTTAACTGCTAACCTTTTATAATGCAACATTAAGCGGAGCTGAACTTTCATCATCTCTTGGGGCTCCAAAGAGAGGTTTGCTAACGACAGTGGCAAAGACAAAACAACTGACAAGAACACACATCCATATAAAAATACCTAAACAAGACGACGGACATGAAATAAGACAACAAAGCGGTACTGTAGCAAATACGACAATAGTGAAATAGGAGGAGGAGGAGGAGATGATGATCTTGGCAACTTTTACGGATGTTAGTACTCCTACAAAATTTATGTGCTCCGATCGAAAGAATCGTGGGAACTATTTTTTGGCTACTGGAGATGATCGTAATCTCCATCACAAATTCTTCTTCTTTTCTTTCTTTTTGAAACAATGGTACTAATGTTTTTGCTTTCGAGAGTGTCCATGCAGGGATGACTGAAAGCGGATGTTTCAAAAGCCAGCATGCATATATGACCGAGTTTTTACGTCTATGTTTGCGTTAATTTGGTCTCAAACTCTCTCAATGATTGTTGACTCGCACAGCCGTTAGTTATTAAACACGTCCATCCGATCCGTACAGATGCCTGCTTAATTAGTCTGCGTTGTTTCGAGCTGTTGGTTGTTGGACCGCCATGACAATGGCAGTGCCCTCTCCTTCACGGTGCCAGACTGCCAGAAATTTTAAATGGACACGTACGCACGCATGGCATGCAACTTTTCAATACTATGAAAAACAGCCTCTCTGCCCATAATATTCATGGGAACCTAGCTATTAATTCAGGATCTCTGACGCTCTGTGCACGGGTGAGTGAGTTGACAAAAATTTATATATAGTTACAACCTAATCAGTCAATTATATTCGCTGGCAATTGATTGCTGCACCGGACACCGCAACACTTGTATATTAACGGCAATTGTTTTGTGTTGGTCTGCGTGAGCTTGCACTAGCTTGCCTCATGCTTCGTGTTTTATTCAAAAGGAAAAACGTTGTGTCTTGTATGGTGGCTCAAGTCCTAGTCCCTGCTGATGATCACCCATCTCGGTTGCTTAGTTCAGCAATATTACCACACAATTTTTTCTTTCTTTCTTTTTTCTCAAATTAGACCAGGAGCTCTGGCGTGAACCTAATAAAAGTATACTTGGTAGGTGAGCGCACCCTGATCTCTATTTGAATTGACGGGTTTGCAGACGTTGCTTCTCACTGCCGCTCTCTGTCATGCATGTTGCTTAATACTCCTGGAGAGAAATTCCTGGAGAATGTATAGGGAGTAGGAGACACACGACCCTTGCTTTGTGCGCAAATTCGGGGAGCAGTAGTAATCTTGCAGAAGGGCTAATGGCTGCCAATTTGTTAATCATGCCAAGGTCAGGACCCGAAACTACCAGGAATGTAGACGATATCCAGTGCTGGTTCACCCAAACTCCACTCGCTTGCGTACACCGAATCCTTTGCACAGTTTGGATGATTATTGTCAAAAAGTTGGGCTGGGAGCGTAAACTAACTGGGATCGAAAGACGATTTAATTCAGAGGATAAATTCGCCCTCATTTTATTTGATACAGGTCGTTCAAATTAGATACTTTTGTTAAGAGTATGCTTCCCTTGGTGTGGAGTCTCTCTACTTCATTTTATTTTCTTATCCTATCGCTGGCTGTCAGAACGTCGGCTTCGCATTGTACTACTTGAGATCTGTCTAGATCTTGCTCCCCTAGCTATCAAATTGTAGCACGGATCATACATTCATGCATTCTGCCAGTTTAATGGTGCCTTCATTTCCATGTCTCTTTGTGCGAGTTTACATATTTATCTAGTCCAAGTTGCACGAGAGATCCATCATCCATGGATGGCTTCCTATATTAGCGTTGCACTGTCGCCAGGGCCCAGCGAGCTGCTTTGGTAGATGCTCAAGTTGGATGCACGCATCTGACATGATGCGTCAGTTGCTTTGTCCCTAGAAGGCTGATGAACTGATTGATCATGTATAGCTAGTTGTGATAGAGCCCTGGACATGCATGATTTAGGCATCAAAGCAAATCACTCATCAAGCACCCTATTACGTGCACGTTTCCACCATGCATGCACGTAAATCCAAGATCTGATGAGACTGCATACATGTAGCAGTGGCGAAGCCACATTGTATTAGCAGACACAATTCAGTTTTCAACAGAAATTAGTGAATTTTGATCATGTGTGCACCTCCTTGGGTTAAAATTGTGCAGAATGTCAAGCTCAAAAAGAGGCCGGAGTGAGCTAAATCCTTGTTCTCTGGGCCAAAATGTTGAAGTGTGTAAGAGGCAGCCGAAATCGTCCCGGACGATGACAAGGGCCGTCGCGCACACGGCCCAGCTCTCGGCAAGTGTACTCGGATCCTCAACACGGCCCATCATTCGGCGCAACAACCAGCCCAAAATAGTCTCTCACAACCATCAGCGAGCGCGGCCCATCAGTGCGTACCGGTCGTATAAAAGGCTGCCCTCTCGCTAGTAGGGTTTTCCTCTCGCGCCGCCGGAACGCAGCACCACCGAGCCGAGCCGAACCGACCAAGGAGGAGCGGAGATGGCGGAGAGGAAGGGGAAGGGCGGAGCGGGGAGGAAGGAGGAGGTGATCACCAGGGAGTACACCATCAACCTCCACAAGCGCCTCCACGGCTGGTACTTCCCCTCTTCCCTCTTGCAACCTTGCTGCCCCTGCGTTCTGTTCGATCTGGCGCGATCGGGCGGTTCTGCCTTGCGCGAATATAAAGTCTAGTTGGATACTTGGATTTGTGGATCATATGGGTTGTGTGATCATAGATGGTGCGTTTTCTTCGTTACTAGGCAAATATTTCCCCGTTCTATCCTTTGCTTGAAGACTGCATGCCAGGTTCTTAAGATTAGTAAGTTGTGCCTAACTACTTGAGCTGCATATGAGCACGCAGAGCAGAAAGCTTTTGATGGCTTGACTGCTGTTTGCAGGCCTAGCTGTTTGTAATTTTTGTAATGGCACTCGTTCATATCTATCTAAACTCGTATTGGCTTCGAATGGAAGTATATAAGCCTACTTTATCGCTTCCATTTGGAACTGCAAATGTGTAACTAGCCTAAGAATTGAAGAATAGCGATAATTGAGGGTAATGGAAAGATCTAGCTTAGTAATCAAAATGTATCCGTGGGAAATTGGAGAATCCTTTTGGCCTATCTCAGGAACCTGTAGCCGTATAAGCACAATAATAACTTGATTTTTAGGTAATTTATTCAGTACTTGTTTACTTTTATCATACCTGTAAACTGCACGAGGCTTACGAACCTCGTAATACATTATCAAATTCCTTCTGACATTGGTATTGGAAGGGTGATGAGCATGTATGTAATAAACAGTTAAGCACACGATCCAAAAGCTGCCTGCTTGATAGTATCTTCAGCTCATTTGTCAGAAACCTTTGTTTCATCTCGATCACATTGCTCATAGGTTGTTCCATTTCAAATGCTTATTCATCTGCTTGCTGTCATTGCCATGCTCACTCTAGTGTAGGTAAACTTTGCCATGTTTTGGAACTGAAGGTCTACGTGTTGGACACCGTTTCTTTGTACTCAAATTTTCTTATTCTTGACAGTACATTCAAGAAGAAGGCGCCCAATGCCATCAAGGAGATCAGGAAGTTTGCGCAGAAGGCTATGGGCACCAATGATGTCAGGGTGGATGTGAAGCTCAACAAGCACATCTGGAGCAGTGGAATCAGAAGTGTGCCACGGAGGGTTCGTGTGAGGATTGCCCGCAGGAGGAATGACGAGGAGGATGCCAAGGAGGAACTCTACTCTCTTGTCACTGTCGCTGAGATCCCTGCCGAGGGTTTGAAAGGTCTGGGAACCAAGGTCGTCGATGAAGCGGATTAAGCTCACTTTCCCTACACCTTAGAAAGATTTGTTAGTTTGTATGGCAACAGCAAGCTTTTTGTGCTCTAAAGAAGTTTTGAACTCTGGTACTGTGATGCATCATCAAGATGTCTTTTTTGATTTGTTAGTTTGTATGGCAACAGCAAGCTTTTTGTGCTCTAAAGAAGTTTTGAACTCTGGTACTGTGATACATCATCAAGATGTCTATTTCCTTAATCAACTTCCATGTTTAGTTCTGTGCTCAGGATATATCGTTGCTGATTTACTGTTAAGGTGCTACTCATGCGCTAGTATGGAAATATGGCCGTCATGTTCCTCATTGTGATATTGAATATGATCTTGCCTGAACTTGTCGCGTGTGTGATGGCTTGAAGGCCTTGCCTTTAAATGACACGGTGGCCGTGTCTTTGAAATATACTGGCATGCTAGTTGTTGAGAACTGTAGAGTACAAGGGTGAAATATTTGAGGGAGACCATTTGTATGTGTACACGTTTGTTTATTTTTGCGTACGCCCTGACGGCGTGCTTACTGACAGCATACAAACTAGGAAAGCATGTGCGGTCCATTTGGTTGGGAATGCCCAATTGATCTGGCAACGCTCACCTATTTGGTCTCCTTTTGATGGTTCCAGTGCTAAAAATAAAAGTTCTCGAATAGATTTGCCGAAGGCCAACCGGTCTGTCAGCTGTTTATATTATGAAGAAATGTCAACACATCAAAGTTTCTGCGGATTGAAAGCATCGTCACCCTCTGGGCAGTGGGCATTTGATGGATCAGCACACTTAAAACAGCATTGGCAGATGGGGAGTCGCCATCGTCGGCAGCCGTCTGCGATGACTGGTTTCTGTTGAGCCATCACATACACTGATATGCTACACTGGTGGAGACAGCTAAAATGTAACTATCTCAAAGTCCTGAACATATTTGTCGGAAAGGTAGAATCAACATTTGAGTGTTCAAATCTTGTATCAGAATCTAGGGCCATACGACATACTGGTGGCCAGGTAAACATATACTTTTATTCACAATATTGCATCAGGTATTTTGCAAATCTTAAGCCTCAAGGTGCAATATAAGTATATAGCTAGTGGTTTCTGAGTAGCTACTATTCTACAAAATGGCAACATAAAGGATTAGAGGAACGTACTGTACAAGTTGCAGTATCACTGTATAGATTGCTGAGGGGCCTACACAAGGAGTCAAGGACGCCTTTTTATGATCTTATAATAAGGCTGCTTTAGAAGAGATTTTAGATTTTACAGATTCATAAATCATCGCTGCTCCGACCATACTTCTCTTAGGAGTGCAAATCTTGAATTCTCCATGGAAGCTCCTCTCTGGGCACTAAAATGTGCGACACGGTTTGAAGGTGAAGGTGGAGCACTCCTGTCAATTAGCCATGCAAGGGGAGAGTCTAGGTCGTCCAGATCATCATCACTGGTGTACCCTCTCTTCTGCACCATCGACGCTTTCCTGTCTAGCTTTGCACCACCTGCTATGTCCGCCACTTTCTCTGCCGCGTCAGATGTTGAAGGTGCACGGTACACAACAGGAGCAGCAATGTATGGAAATGGGCTGATCACATCTTTGTCGGTGCAACGCTCCAGCAAGCTCTGTATAGTATCATGGATTGTTTGAGTGAATGTCAGCAAGACAGTATGCTAGAAGTCTACAACGTTAGTGAGAGTGACACGAACCTCAGAATTAAGCTCCTCTAAGACTGTGCATGGAACAGGATCAGGACAGAACTCATCCGGGGTGAAGTTGCACAGGATTCTTGTCATTAATGGAAGACCAATCGATGGACAGACCTGCGAAGGTATCAAAAGATTAACTACAGCTCACCTAGTTCATGTAAAGAGGAAACAGTATAATAATTTGCCAAGTGCTATGCATGAATACTAACCTCTTTTCGGATAGATTTCTCAAGAAGCATGTCCTTTGGAAGCATCAGGAGATCACTCAACTCATTAAGCAGTTGAAAAGGTTTCGATTCAGTCGCACCACTTCTTTCGTCATCATCACTTTCTATGTCCTCAGAATCATCAGCATCTATCCCAAACTTATCTGTCAGCCATCTCGACCAGTTTCCAATCTGGACAGCCATTTTATCGTATAAACTAGTTATTCAAGGTGCAATGGCAAGATCCTAGCATATTGAGAATCTAGTTTTGTTCCCTATGCAAAGCATCATCCTGACAAAATATTCATGACAACTATAAAAGAAAACTGTTTGAAATGTACAGAAAACTACTGAATCAGGTACATACAGAATTCTTTAGCTGTGCCCCTGACCCAAAGCTTAGATCACCAGCTGGAATTGGCAGGACTTTAGGGTCCACAATCGGGTCAGATATAGGATCAGTTGGTATCTCGCTTGCTGATTCACGAAGGATGGCATTAAACATTGCAACATCCAGACGGGCTACACATTGCTCCATCACCTGATAATGGAAGAACTCATGAGGTACAGAAATATATTTGCAGTGACAGATAATATGTATACTTTTGGAGCTAAGGAATAATACCAATTTTGCTAATATTGGTAAACATCCGCACTCATGTCCACCAGCACGTAGGGGGCACATTCTGCTGAATGCATCATGAAATGCAGCTTTCCATAGGTTAACAGAAAAGGTTCCCTGCTGCTGATCACCCAAAGAAGGACCTAACACTCTCCCAGCCTTTGGAGTTGATGAACCCTCCGATGGAGTTTGCATGTGTGGAGTTAGTGCCTGGAATAGAAACATACTTCAGAAAATTGACAACCAGGCGAAATCTGATATATTCAGAGAATGGATAGGCCATAAGAGAATCACTCTTAAGTAATTATTTGTGAAACACTGGACTAGAACTCAATGTCCCCGACCTCACGGAAGTGTCAGACAAAATATGTTGTCTAAGACAAATATTTACCTGCCACCATAGAGTCTCAACAATTCGAGAAAATATCCAAGATTCAATCTTCTCTAATGCAGCCAAAAGTGTACTTGTTTCCTGCCAATCGTCTGGCATCTGCATGGCAGCAAGTTTGGATTGACTGCTGTTGAAGCTGTTTTTCCACAGCATTGTCATGGATTTTCCATCAAGTTTTTTGGCACTAACATTCATGTTCATGGACGCCATGGTTGGAGTTGATGGAGGCGAGATGCCAAAAGTTTGTGCAATTATTTCCCTGAGAACAACTGTATTGGATAACCAGAATGTCAACCTACACCAAGAATGGAATTTTAGTGTAATCTTTAATGAATGCTCAGATAATGTCAAACACTGGAGTCAATTAAGTTTAGCCAAGTTTGTACCTTGAAGCATCATTACTACATGACTTCGCAACAAGCACAAGGCCAGAAGCAGTGTTCCTTGCTACTGTAGCTCTCTTATGTGCGGACCAAAACTTGGATGCATGGATATATAGTCTAGCGAGACGCCGAGCTGGGGTGTGCAACTTATGTGCTGAACATCCATGTTCCGGCACTACAGAGTACAGAGAAACTTCAAGGGCAGCAACTTCACGAAGCTCCTGTTCCAACTTATCAATTCTTGACTCTAATTCCCCATTTCCTTGACATACAACTAATTTTTCATGATCAACTATCTTCTCTTCAATATCAGGAGTTTCCTCATCAGTACCAGTACTCTGATCACAATGTGGGGCTTCATCTAACACATCAATCTCCCTGGCCTCTTCATTGCCTCTATCATCAATGGTTCCAGCGTCACTGATGATATCATCTGTTTCCTCAGACAATTCGGATGGAGGGCGAGAGGGAACTCTTGAAATATCTGGTTTTCTTACTTCAACAGATTTAGCAGGATTAACTGTTTTCTTTGGCTTCTGCGATTTGTTCTGAACACTGTTTGATCCTTTATGTTGCAGCTTGTTTTGAGCTTGACGGCTTGTACTGCTTTTGGTTGTGCGGGGGCTATTTTCTCTTGTCTCCTTTTTACTACTAAGCTTCTTTGGAACCCCTGAAACTCTTTTCAATCTAATATCTTCATTCCCAGGAGACTCACCTTGTGATGAAAGAGAGCTTCTAGATCCACCTCCCTTCTCATCTCTCCCTTCCCCATTGTCTCTGGCACCCATTTCAAAATACTGATTCTGTTCAAAACTTGATGCCTGGAGAAAAAGTAAACACAGATGGTTAGATTGTTCTAGCAATTTTTGCAACCTGACCAGACTTTCAAAACAAAGCATGCTCAAATGGATCTAACCACCAAAGACACTTGAGTCAGCAGAAACGTGAAATCAAGAAAAAATAATTATGACTAACTCAACTGAAAAGGAGAAACCTTTGCTATCAAGACATACTATAGACACTAACAAGCAAGATCTCACAGTTTCAAAATGTTTTTATTAACCTTAAAATGTGAAGATGAAGTTTCTGAATTCAAAGCAACACCAAAATCAAGGTTCCGAAGTACATCACTCGTAAAAGTGTGTATAATAGGTAACTGATCAAGAAGAGTGTCACCGAGAGCCTAAAATGAAGTCAATATGACCAGTTGGCACTCCACTTTGTGACCGAAATTGAATTCAAGCCAATATTAAAAGGCCTACTGTTAGGATGACTATGAGTCAAAATTGCCACAAGGCGATATTAGGAGCCTCAGCAGAAACTATAATTCAGGTGAAACATTTCCCCCCGAAAGAGCAGTATGTCCGTATGAGTATGATTCATGGACAAGTTGTCAAACAATGCATCTCAAGCCATTCGTGAGTCGTGACGCAATACGTACATTTATTTCCACACAAAATCAGCGAATAATCACAACTGCCCGAAATTACCAATCATAATCTAAAACAACCGGTTAGTCTGGCCCAGGGATTTCCCAAAATTGCAACTAATGGTCAATTACCCAATAAATAACTCGGAAAAGAACAGCTTAAAAGGGGGAAACATTCCACCATAAATGCAGACGACAAGCCGTCACCCGTCTAACAGAACACCCACTCTGGGAAATTCCAAATCTGCAACCACCACATCCGCCGTACAAGAGCAAATCAGGGGGAGATTATAAAACGCAACCCGGCAACATCAAATAAACCAACTGCCGGAATTCTCAAATGCAGATCGTAAGGCAACACCAATCACTCAGTCAGGCCGTAACCGAATGCCCAATTCACCACGAAATCCCACAGGAAAATTGGGCAACAGGCTAATCAATGCTGCAGGACTCAGACAAGGATCCCGGCCACAGTACCCCGAGCAGGAAATCACAAGTCGCGGCAATCGGAAAAAACATCAAAACAAGTTCAAATCCGGCGCGAATCAAGGACCGCGCCGCTCACAAATCGTCCCAGAGATCCATAACAGAACTGCAGGGCAGAGAGCAGTGCAGTGTAGAGCCTCACCTTATCCTGATTCCTGCGGCTTGCGCGTCGGTCTCTGCTAGCGCAATCAGCAGCAGCAGCAGCAGCAGCAGGCGATCCAATGCGGAGCGGGGGAAAGGGGAGGGGAGATTTCCGTCTAGAACGCGCAACAGCCCGATGCGGGGCGGTTTCCGCGTACGTGCGGCAGCGCGGCCGTCGGCGCGGGAGGCAACGCAGGCGTGTGTGGCGTGCTCGGTTCGCGGCTGGCGCTTGCCGGTGTGGAGCGAGCGTGGGGGGCGGCCGGAGAGTGGGGCGTGGGCGGTTGCAGCTTATAAATCGAGTGTGTGTTCGCTTGTTGCGGGAGGGTCCGCTCACCGCTTGGCGAGGTGTGCCCACCGGCGAGTGATGTGGTTTGTCTGATCGCCTTTCTCCTCTCTCCACTTTTGTGTGCGTTTCTAGATTATTTTTCAGTTTTGTTATTATTGGCTGAGGTGTGGTTTTTTAGATAAAACACTGTTACAGATCCAACTCTTTCATGCGACTCGTATGGCTCAAGACACAACAATGTCCCGATCCCATGAGCGGAGCCCTCGCGTTGCACTAGTTGGACTCTAGTCGGTCAAAACCAATCGATGCATAGCATTTTCCTTTTAGATAGTAGAAAATTTTATCCCAGCCTGACCTCCAAAAACACTATGAACCATATTATGTGTGAGGTATGATTTGTGGTGCACATTGCTATTTGAGCTTCTCTTTGATCAAAATGACACACAAAGCAATTTTTGTTCGCAAAAAAAAACATGTACACATTGCAAATTGATAGGCATGTTCTACGGTGCAGCGGTGTGCAAACTGTCCCATATTCAAAGTGGCTATTCGTGCGTGAGGAATACTTAAGATGTGAACCCTTTCATATGCATGTCTTTCTCCTTCCATTTTATCATGTCTCTTTTTTCTCTCTCTCTCTTTCACTTTTGTTGTAGTTCTTTTTCTAGTGAAACATTTTCTTGACACGTGTTTTCTGTAGAACACCCTCTTAAAGTAAACATAAATTTCTCTTCAAAATGTGATCGTCTTGAATAATTGATCATGTTCGTTTCATGTGTCGTGCCTTTTGTGATAGGTAGGTAGTTTGCACCACCAGATATGTACTGCTCAAGAAGAAAATTTTGCGGCATCTGACGTCCGCTTTGTTCGCTCTTAGGTTTAGATAGAGTTAGGTCCTTTCGTGGCGGTTGCTTTCTGCGACGGCCACAGTGGTTGTTAAGGTTTGGGTCTTCTAGTGGTTCGGTCTAAAAAGGGGAGTGGCGGCTGTACCGTGTCATCAACTTCGTCGGCATAGAGCACTGGAGGACGAGGTGTCTCAGCGGTGGTAGCGAGTCGAAGGGGCCATTATCATCGATGAAGAATAAGGTACTCCGGGCATTTCTTTGTCTTGCCGTGGTTCTTCTTGGCTCTTATTGGCTATGGTCGTGGGCTAGTGAGAGTTTGGTTTCTGGTGACATCCATCTGGACGTCGCTCTGATTTGTGTTTTTTCATGATGGATATGGTGGAGGAGGTGGCGATGAGCTCGGCTATGGGCTTGACGGCGGTAAGTTCATCGTATTTGCATGTGGAATATCGGTCTACCCTTTTTTTTTGCGAAAGGGTTGGGTTTCAGTTTTTTCTCATCAAAGATGAGGATGGTGGTGGTGGACGATGAGATGGCCATATTCGTTCAGATTGGAGTTTTCTTTCGTGGCATATCCGTCTGGGATGGTGATTCTAAATGGTAGAATTTTCTGCTCTTTCAAAGTTTCTTGTCTCCCATCAATGGAGTTGGCGTTGATTGGTATGTTTTTGTTATCAGGGGATGTAATCTGCTTCAATATTAATGAAATTCTCCTTTTCGTAAAAAAATATCTATTGCTCATATTTATAACGAAAAAGAT
Source organism: Eragrostis tef (assembly GCA_000970635.1). Classification (NCBI taxonomy): domain Eukaryota; kingdom Viridiplantae; phylum Streptophyta; class Magnoliopsida; order Poales; family Poaceae; genus Eragrostis; species Eragrostis tef. The sequence goes on from LAPY01001520.1 coordinate 90,187, forward strand.
GAAGTTTATACATGCAATTCCGCTTCGCATTGTTCGCTTTAGTAGGAGTGATGTGTGCATGAACCACCACATGGATTATACAAACAATAACCACAAAAGAACAAGGAAGATATCTGTGATCTCAAATGGATCCTTAACAGTTTTCTCCCACCTTTGGTGATCATCATTCTCTTTTCAATGTTCCTTTGACCTTTTATTCTGCCTCCACATTTCCTCTATCGCGCATGTTATTTTGTCTGAATCCTTCGCCACACTACTCCTTGCGTCTGTGGTATATTCAAGCGTTATGTCTATTCTTTATTTATATGCCATTTATTATTACAGTTCCTTCATGCGAAAGCTAAAACACTATTATTCTTCTTTGGTTAATGCAGAGGAAGACATTCCCTTCAGGCGTGCTCACCTCTGCTCACCTAATTTACCTACGACGATCTACCTCCCCCACACAAATGGTCTCTCTTTTCTAGTACTATCCACCTCACGAAACACGACACAGTCGTACGCGCTCATGATCTGCCACGGCGTTGACAATATGACTTGACAATCTGGATCCTTGAGACCTGCTACTTGCCAATAGTATAGATCAATCTCCCATGGGAAATCTGCATTTTTTTTAAAAAAAATCTACATTGGCACTAGAAAATGCTGCATGTGCCATGTGGTGTCCTCTGAAATAAAATGCTCCATGAGGATTATGTACATGACTTTGCCGCACAAGTTGTAGCCATCACCTTGCATTTCCTCTTCAGCATGGCGCCTCCACATGGCGAGGCCTCTCTGTCCCTCTGCGGTGTGGGCCTGGACAATACTATGCTAATTGCTCCATGTTCCATGTTACTCGTTGTGTGCAATTGTGCGCGCCCCATTGGCACCAAATCAAGAACGAAACAAGATATCCTCTCAATCATTTCACCAAAAGAAATAAAGGAAAGAACATATTCTCACTAGTGCAAAGAAAAACAAAACATGAAAAAGCCAGCCTTTCCTTTTTCTTATTCCAGTATCTTTCTTGTCGTGTTTTTATTAAAAAAATTACGAAGGGCGGTGACCAGACTCTGGTGCGACCAAAGTGTCAGGGCTGAAGCAACCGGGAGAAGCAGTGTCGGTGGTGGCAGTGCCACCGGCCAGCTCCGGTACCCGTGTGTATCAGAGAATTTGGCTTATGGTAATAGGAAGAGAGAGAGAGATGACTTATGCTTGTGAGACTGATGAATTATATAATTACGCTACGGACCGGCCGGCGCCTGTGCTGGAGAGTTCAAGTGGCACGGCCGGCCGGCCGGCCAGCCCCCTTATTTGCTCCCACATCGTACAAGTGAATAAATACGTTATGGTGTGGTGTCAACAGAATTACCGTGGACGTGTACATGTAGTAGTAGGAGTAGATTTTTCACCATCTGAACGCCATGGGCATCACACGTGCAGTGTGCGTGCTGTGCTCTGAAAGCTGATGAAGCTCCAGCGTTCCTTTCACCCATGACCCAATCGCAAAATAAAGGTTTCGGGAGCAGAGTATGCTTCAGAAGAAAATGGGACGTCAAAGACAAAAATTGTGCGTAAGAGGATTTCTTATGTTCAATTAAGCACCAGAAAACTACACCCAACAACCAAATATCATGTCCCGTTAATAGTGTGTAATCACAACTATACAAGTAATGCAGTTCAAAGTAGACCGTATTGTGCCATGTGTGGTCCCTCAAAATAGACCACATGTATACTTTCTCTTAGGTAGTGTATTTCAGTTCTAGCTCCAAGTTTCAACAAAGCCCCACACAATCAATATGCTAACGGTCGGTGAGAGGCCCTTTTCAGTCCTCATTACCATAATCCTGACCAAATAGGCTTTGGAAAAGCATGTTTGGACACATGGAGTTATATATAGGCTGAGGAAGTGAGGAATTTGTGATTTGCTAAGCTTAGAAAAGCTTTAATATTTCAGCTAAAAAAGTCAGAAATTCAGCATAACTAGTGGTCAGACATTTTGCTGGATCGAAACATCTTTACCTGCACGACAGGCCAGATCAGGATACAATGGATGTGTACATATGTTTTCATTTCTGCAGAAGAACAAATTGTGCGTACAAGGTCGGCGGCTGCCCCCGGAAGGACACGCCAACAACGACACCGTATAATTACAACTACACAGCACCAAATGTGCTGGTCCATACTACCTCACCATCAATCCGCAGAGTACCTTGAGCCTCATGCAGTTTTCAGAATAAAATCTTCATAAACACAGCAGCACGAGTAGGTAACTTGGTACTGACCTGGAGTCACGTTTGAGTAACGTTTGGAAGGTGAACTCGCACGGGCTGAAAAGGTCACCACACCACACATGCATCTGAGCTAACACAGCAGTGGAATGATGGTTAAGAATCACAATCAATCCGCAGAGTACCTTGAGCCTCATGAAGTTTTCAGAATAAAACCTTCATAAACACAGCAGCAGGAGTAGGTAACTTGGTACTGACCTGGAGTCACGTTTGAGTAACGTTTGGAAGGTGAACTCGCACGGGCTGAAAAGGTCACCACACCACACATGCATCTGAGCTAACACAGCAGTGGGATGATGGTTAAGAAAGCAATGTTTCATTCACCTCCATTAGGGAGGAGCAGAGCTGTGCCATACATATCCGTTGCCCGTTGGAATGCAATCATGATGGTCAATAAGTTAGCAAAACAGATGGGGGCACAACTGAAAGGACAATTGTTATCAGTAAGTAACACACAAGGTGGAATGTCAAGACTGCTTTTTTTTATCACGGAATGTCAAGACTGCTGGTAATGATTCTGTCCATCCTTTGGTTCCAAGTATATGTTACTTTGAAAATACACGACCAGCCAACGGGCAAACTAATCTCAGTAGTCAGTACCAAGAAAACTGTCAGCATTGCGTTTGCATGAACCATCCTTTCATGAAAATTCGGAACTGTAAGCTGCATTCTGTGACTCTGCTTAAATGTAACATCAGTAACGGGCTGCAAAACATGAAATTTGCTACCGGCAAAAGCAGCTCATAGTGACATGTAAATGAAGATATATGAATTCTCTCTCACCGAGCCACCGCAACATCGATTCGTTCATATGTACCATCAGGTAAGATGCAAATGTCACAACTCACGTCTAAATTGGCTCGTAACTTCGGCCAAGCTTGCAAGACAAGTTGCCCTTGTCTAACTTTAGAAGCTGATGCGCGCTATCAAGATGCAACGAGATATCTGATGATAAAGAACTGAAGCTCTTTCAAAAGCGCGCATCTCATCTTCAGATCCATGCGAAAGTTTAAACCTTTACCCGTATGAAGATAGATATGTACAGACCACCAAAAGTCCACATGTAGCTGAAGCATTCCAGAAATGCTAGCCAAAACAAATCCACATCAATGTGACATATAAGCTTCTCCAAAGATTAAGGTTTGCAGACTGTAACGTTAAGAAACAACAAACTGCTGAAGTGACAGGTCTTTGTTATGAAAAATCCCCGGAAATCAAGTCAGCAGTTAAGTGCACAGTGTTATGTTTCAGAAATTCTGAGTGCCAATGAGCAGCACTTAGATGCAGCCATTTCATGTTATTATGACAAACATATGGTTAAAATTTACCATCAGAACACCTGCGCTGTGTTTCTAGTTACGATCAACCTTATTGTTACCTAACAGAGTATGCTAATAAAAGTCCTTATAGTCACCAATTTGTATCAGCAGAGTGAATAACAGGAACATCACTATGGTTTACTGATGTCTATTCGTTTGATGGGTTACACTTATCAGCAGGGTATGGATACTTTTACCGGCCCGAGTAGGAGAGTGACAGATCCAAGAATTGGGACTGTTGGTAAGGGGGCTGTCTAATGTACAGAGCTATATCATGACCAGCAATGCATGCCTGGAAAAGTTGCAGTGACGGAATAAAAAGGTCTTGTTTGTAAAGATGGTGACACTATTCAAATCCAAGCAAACCGCAAGAGATCCAGATCCCCTGTCTTCGCTTCTCTGTGCAAAATGATGCTCAAGTGTCAGAGCGTAATGGTAAAGCATGCACAACATTCAGAAACTTATTACAGGGGAAATTTTGTGGCTCTAACTACGATCCCCTTGAGAGCCAATACACCGATTAGCTACCGCTCAAAGCAAATTGAGACCACGAAGTGCAAAATATCGAGAAAAAAAAACTTTCAGATTTTACACTACGCATCGCAGCCACCGACATCATTGGCATCAAGTATGGACCGAGAAGATGTAAAGAATACTACTGCTAGTATATGTCAGATACCCGTTCGTAACATATCATATGCCAGTTTACACAACAAGGCTATTGCTTTCAGCTTTTTGGTGCTCAGTGCTTGGTCAAGGGCATCACTTGCATGTGAAGGCCTAAAAGGAAGGTATATATCACATATTTTAATGCGGTTCAAGTGGATAACATCAGCTCAGCTTGGTCAAGGGCAACAGCCAATGATTCCCGGGTACAAACCATCATAACCTGGTTAGTTTATCCAGGGAGATGGAGATCACCTTCGCCATCCTCTGAGCTTGTTTGTGCACGCTGCACAGAGACTATTATGATATGGGCCTTTCCAAGTTTCTATAAACCTAGCTGGGCCAAAGAACTGTAAGCTGCATTCTGTGGCTCTGCTTCTTCTTTTTTTTCTTTTTGAGAGGAAGGTTCTGTGACTCTGCTTGAAGGAAATATCAGTAACGGGCTGAAAAGAACTGTGAGATGCATTCAGTCATGTTCTAAGCCCAAATGTGGTTTAAACAGCACACCAAGCGGGCTTGTTTTTGACTCGGCCCGTACCAGCTGAAAAGTTCACGAGGACCCGAGTCCATTCGACTTGTTTAGCTGCTTCACTCTTGATGCCATCGGGCGCC
>LAPY01001522.1:6840-23715 GCA_000970635.1 Eragrostis tef
GCGCCGGCGCCGGCGAGCTGGACGATGACGCGCGAGGCGTGCCGTGACATTCCGGGTTAGCACGTATGGCCTTTACGGAAAATGTGTACGTGTATATGTGTCCTGATCGAGTGCGCACGTTTGCGGCCACACGTGTGGCTGATTTCGTCGGTGTACAGGGCCGATGCTGCTTTGGCAGCGGCTACTGTAATTTTGCCTTGTTCTTCTAAGCAGAGTTGTTACTTTGAAAGGGACAGGTCAAATTTTAGCGTTTGAGTTGAATGTCTCCACCGGCATTTTGAACATTTGATAATATAACGTTCCAGAGCACAGCTCGGTTGTTTCGTTTTGTTACACACTGATCTGCATTATTTGCAGAACCATATAGTAATAAGGTTTTGGTTATAAAGAAGAAGAAAAAGTGATGGTTGCTCTCTGAATTAGACCCTGCTCTCTGTAGAAGCCCATGTCCATCCCTCTCGCCAACGTCGCTTTCCCTTTCCAAGATTCATCATGGGATTCCTCAAAAGGTTTAGACTACTGGAGTAGTGTAGTCACCATGCAGATATCTGTCACACTTTTGAAATGGATGGTAGGATGATGCAGGGGCTCTTCCATTTGTTCAGGTAGGATGTTCAGGTGCGAGGATCTGTCGATGGCTATTCTTGCAGTTGTGGAAGTTGTCACAGAGCCCCGACTGTCCCTTTCTGAAAAAGAATAATCTCAGAGGGGGTGTCATTAGCATTACGCCGAAGCTGGATTACATTCAGTAGTTTATTAAACATTCGTGGTAAATCTGAAAACGTAGCGAGGTTACATGTAGAACCTGAAACTCTATGCTCCAAGTCAGTTCAAACAAGAACCATTAAAAGTTCTCTGAACATGACTCTGTCTCCATAGAACATGATCTCTGAACTATGACCCCCGGCCGGCCAAAGTGAAAGAAATTGGGGGCGATTCGAGCCTTGTTCTTCTCTGTAGATGCAGGGGAGGAGGCCTTCGGACGATTGAAGCCTTGGCTTCGGACGCGCTTCGCCAGCTCCGCCTTCCATGGCCCGCTAGAACGAAGAAAGGTTGCTCTGCGCCCAGGCGGAAGGCAATGGAGCAGCAGGAGCATCTCGGGAGGATCCAGGCCCCGGAACGGCGAGATGGCGCGTGGAATCGACGGAGGATCCTCGGGAGGCCTGCGCAGTGGCGTAGCTCTGCCGACGGCGGCGCTCCCTCGCCGGCCTCCGTGTCGGAACTCGGCGGCGGCTCGAAGACATCCGCGATCCGGAACATTTTGCCCATAGGCCTCTCGTTTGGATCGTGATTAATAATCGCGATCCGGTTATTTAACATTCATACCTCTGTTTTGAATCGCGATTATTAACCGCGATCCAGAATATTACAGATAGGCCCCTGGTACATCCGCGATTCGGAACATTTTGCCGATAGGCCTCTCGTTTGGATCGCGATTAATAATCGCGATCCGGTTATTTAACATTCACACCCCTGTTTTGAATCGCGATTATTAACCGCGATCCAGAATATTACAGATAGGCCCCTGGTATTTACAGGAAAGGTCCCTGGCTCTGTTCGTTCGTCTTCCCTGTGCTCTGCTTCCGTCCGATGACTCCGACGGCGACCGTGTGGTCTGCACTAGCTCCAGGTGGAGCAAGGTTTCGTCCCTATCCGCTCTGATTAGCAGCCATGAGCTGCCGAATCGGAGCGCCAGGGCCGGCGGCAATGGAAGAGCTGCTCCTTGCCGATGCGCTTCGTCTCCCGGCCGGCTCGATCGCTTGCCCTCGGCGACGCCGCACTTTGGCGCCCAGACCGTCGCGGAGTAGTACCCTTTCTCTATGGCCGCCGACAAGGAGGACGCTGTGCAGGCAGGCACGCCGCCGTTCTATGTCGTCGCTGCCGGTTTGCCCTTACTTCGCCGCCATGCCATTGGGCCATCGCCCTTCTTCTTTGGGTTATTAGGCGTGTACGTACGTACGTACGTACCAGCCTCTAAGGAAGAATCCTGATGATCGAGTGCGCACGTTTGCGTCCACACGCGCGATGCGATTGATTTCGTCGGTGTACCGGGAGTACTACTCCGTGATTTAGCAGAGGTGTCACGGGGACAAGTCAAATTTGAGTGTTCGAGGTGGCTGTCTGCTTTTCTCCGGCTGCTCTGTTTCACAAGTACTCATTTTGAAAGACGTCTGGTAATGTTTCAAAGGGCAACTCGGTTATTTCGTTTTGTAACATACTGATCTGCTTTAGTTGCAGAAATCACGCACATAGTAATAAGATTTTGATTTTTTTTTCTTATGGTTGCACTCTGATTTAAACTCTCTGCTCTAGAAGTCCGTCCCGCTCGCCCACGTCGCTTTCCCTTTCCATGGTTCATCATCGTGTTCCTCAAAGGTTAGACTAGCATTAGTCACCATGCAGATATCTTTTACACTTTTTGAAATGAGCGGTGTGATGCAGGGGCTTCTACATTTGTTCAATGAGCGGAATTGTTGATGGGCATTGTTGCAGTTGCTTTCAGGCAAAGAACGATCAACATCTATGTAGAACCTGAAACTATGCTACATGTGAGTTCAAACAAGGACCATAAAAGTTCTCTGAACATGACACTCCAGTTTGACATACTGGTTTCATAGTTCAAGCAGCAGTCCTGAATATTTTGTGGAAACTGTCTCCATCGAACATCACTCAGACTGGCGACACAATGGAAGCCTCCGGCGACTCCTGCCTGTCCCTTTTTGTGGAATCAGTGAATCTTTATCTTTTTGTGGAAAAGATGAAAGAAAAGATTACCATGCATGGCAGTTCTACATGTCAGCCCAAACAAGAACCATGAAAGGTCTCTGAACTCTGAACATGGCAACCTGGTCAGACACTGTGTGCGGGGATTGGCCTCTCCACGGTTCAAGCAGCAGTCAAAAATGATTTCATCGTATGCAGCAGCTCTAGTCTCCATCCAGCATCGTTTGGACCAGAAAGATCCAGCACAAGAAAGAGAGATATTAGGGCGATTCGAGCATTATTCCTCTGTATCGAAGGCGAAGGCAGACAGGTGCAGGGGAGGAGGCCTAACACGGCGGCACGAACTATTGAAGCCTCCGGCGAATCCTGCCTGCCCCTTCAGGGCTCGTTCGGTTAGGCAAAACGGGTCCTGGAATGAGTTTGTTCCGGCCGGAATTTTCTGGCCCGTCTTGAACCTGGAAGCAGGCCGGAATCTGCGTTCGGTTAGATGCGGCCTGTTTTCAAACAAGGCCAATTCCGGCTGGTGTCGCCCGTCTAAGGCCTGGAAGGAAGACCCGCCTCTCACCTCGTGGCTCCGTTCCTCTCTGTTGCGACGCGACTCGAGCCGCCGGCGCCACGGGAGACGAGGCTGCGGCGACGCAACCTTCCTCCACCCGACGTCCTCTCCCACCATCTTGTGCGCGGCGGCAGGTGCCATCTCCACCACTGCACGGCCCATGTGCGTGCTGCTTGTTGTTTACCCTGGCGGGCATGAAGCTGTGCCAGTTAATCACGTCCACGAGTAGCATACACAATTTGTCTTGTTTGTTTTCCTCCATGACGCATGGTGCTAGTAGCAATCAAATGATATTCTAAACCTGATTTTCTTTGACTCTGAAATATCAGCTTTGCTGTGAGTTGTGACCTGAATGTGGTTCCAGATGTCTGAAAGTTGTGTGGCAATTAGGATTCGATCAGGTTACTGTAATTTTGATTGCGGCATGTTGATCCAACCTTACTTTTATTTGTGATGTGTTATGCAACTTTGATCGATCATGTAATCTGTTTACCTTATTGTATATAAAGATAAGAAATGAATGCTCAAACCCCAGTTTTGAAATTCATTTGCAAGATATGCTGATACCTGTTTAGAGCAGAGATCATCCGATAGAGACTCCGATAGATGCCTGTGTGTTTGTATGCTTCTGCTGGGTGAATTGATCTCATATAATATCATAGTACAATCTTGTCTCAGGATCTTTGCGTTCCTTTGTAGCATCTGAAAACTCGAGTACGAGAATGTAAGGAATTTGCTTATTCAGTTGAGATATGGTGGTTGTAATTGGTGGATGGTGGTAAAGGCTTATACCTAGTGGCTAGTGTTCCGTTTCATGTGTTTTTTAGGCGCGAGTTTATGCTTGTTCCTAGTGTGCTACTGCCCACACGTAGTCTGGTAAATTGGCTAGGCCCTATATGTTAATTCAACCAACAAAAGAACTAGCAGATCACGGGGCAGGATGTTGCACTCTGTATGTCAATATATACTGTCATAGTCTGTATGTCAATGAAAAGAAAATGTATGCAGGACCCCATAAACAAGCTAGATTGCTGTTATTTTCCTTATTTTGTTGCCAGTATGTCTGTATGTGTTTCTACTATACTATTGTCATGTGTAGCTTCAGTACAAGATTGAATCCCTTCATAAAATAAGTACAAGATTGAATGATTTTTCTGCTGCATAATAATTTTCTCATCTTTTCATAATCTTGTCATTCTGGTAGTTCATTAATACTGAAAAGCTACATCAATTTGGCATGGACATCTGCAGCTGAATACGTTTGCCACTTCTCTTTTCAGATTATCCCACCAGTTCGTAGGATTGGTGAAGACGAGCCTCCGCCCTCTTGGGGCCCGGTACTTACTCCAAAAGGTACTTTTAAGCTTGTGAATTTTTGTTCATTCTATGGTATTTTTGAGATGGTTGTGCAAATGCTTCATATGTGCGTATGTTCATGAGCATGGTGCCTTCCCTTTTTTTCTCTTCTAAAAATCTTTCTCTTCCAACTAGTTTCTGACAAAGTTCTTTGTTTCTGTGTGTGTTGCATAATCATAGTACAATCTTGTCTCAGGATCTTTGCGTTCCTTTGTAGCATCTGAAAACTCGAGTACGAGAATGTAAGGAATTTGCTTATTCAGTTGAGATATGGTGGTTGTAATTGGTGGATGGTGGTAAAGGCTTATACCTAGTGGCTAGTGTTCTGTTTCATATGTTTTTTAGGCGCCAGTTTATGCTTGTTCCTAGTGTGCTACTGCCCACACGTAGTCTGGTAAATTGGCTAGGCCTTATATGTTAATTCAACCAACAAAGAACTAGCAGATCACTGTGCAGGATGTTGCACTCTGTATGTCAATATATACTGTCATAGTCTGTATGTCAATGAAAAGAAAATGTATGCAGGACCCCATAAACAAGCTAGATTGCTGTTATTTTCCTTATTTTGTTGCCAGTATGTCTGTATGTGTTTCTACTATACTATTGTCATGTGTAGCTTCAGTACAAGATTGAATCCCTTCATAAAATAAGTACAAGATTGAATGATTTTTCTGCTGCATAATAATTTTCTCATCTTTTCATAATCTTGTCATTCTGGTAGTTCATTAATACTGAAAAGCTACATCAATTTGGCATGGACATCTGCAGCTGAATACGTTTGCCACTTCTCTTTTCAGATTATCCCACCAGTTCGTAGGATTGGTGAAGACGAGCCTCCGCCCTCTTGGGGCCCGGTACTTACTCCAAAAGGTACTTTTAAGCTTGTGAATTTTTGTTCATTCTATGGTATTTTTGAGATGGTTGTGCAAATGCTTCATATGTGCGTATGTTCATGAGCATGGTGCCTTCCCTTTTTTTCTCTTCTAAAAATCTTTCTCTTCCAACTAGTTTCTGACAAAGTTCTTTGTTTCTGTGTGTGTTGCATAAGCAGGGAGGCTAACAAATGCTTGAAGCAAGGAGTCTATCAAAGAGAACATTGTCTTGTCTTAAAAATGCTGCTTCTTTGTTTTTTTTTCTTTTGCTACCTGCAAGTGTGTGTTAGTAATAAGCATTGACGATGGATGGTGTGTTGCCCTGAGGTTGTGGTTCTGTGGGTTCAGGTTGTGCAGCCCGTCGCAACTGATTAGCACTTCAGTTAGCATCCAGTTAGCATTTTGTTGTACTATTTTGACATGATTGATTCAGAACATTCAGTTAGCATTTTGCTGTTCAAGCATTCAGTTAGCACTTCAGAACAGTTGTACTTCAGAACTTGTGGATGATTTATAGATTTTCTTGATCAAATGGATAGTGTTACGTGTAAATAATCTATATTATTTGCTTGATCAAATGGACTCCAAAGTACACACATTTTGCTGTACTATTTTGCACATGATTGATTCTATACAATTTTAGCTGCTGTTGTATTAATTTGAGATGTGAAATAGGAGAGTTCCCGGCCACGTCCTGGCTCGAATCATACTCTGCACCGAACAACATGCCAGGAATGAAAGTTTGAACAAGAATGAGTGATAATAGGAATGAGTGAAACGAGTGGATTCACTCGTTCCTGCGGCCGGAACGATTCAGCCCAGAATCAAAATTGGTGCTGCCGAACGAGCCCTCACCGATTTCATTTCCCGTCAAGCGACCACGCCATCGGACGCATAGAAAGGTTGTTCCTTCCATGGCCAGCAACGGCAACGAGGCGCCCGGGGGAAGGCAGTGGAGCAGCAGGAGCGTCTCAGGAGGATCCAAGGCCGTGAACGGCGAGCTATCATGTCGGATTTAAGGAGGCTCAGGAGGGCCTCGCGGTGGTGTAGTTCCGTCGATGGCGACGCGACCTCGCCGGCCGCCATGTCGTCGGCAGCTACTCGGCATCCGCGATCAGGAACAATTTGCAGACAACCCTCTCGTTTGGATCGCGACTAATAATAACGATCCAGTTATTTAACATTTAAACCCCTGGTTTGGATCGCGATTATTATCCGCGATCCAATATATTACAGAAAGGTCCCTGGCTCTGTTAGTTCGTCTGCCCCGTGCTCTGCTTCCGTCCGACGCCGGCGGCGTGGTCCGCAATCAAGTCCCAGCCGGAGGAGCAAGGCTTCTAGGTACCTAGACCAGCTCCGCCTGTATCAATTGCAGAATTGAGCTGATCCCGGGATGCCAAATCGGAGCGCCATGGCCGGCGGCCGCGAACTGCTCCTCGCCGGTGCGCGTCATCTCCCGCCTCGCCTGACCTCGGCGACGCCGACGCGGTCACTCGGCCCGTCGTAGAGAATCTCGGTCGAATCCATCGAGATTCTACTCAGATCTTCCCGGCCTGCCTTTCCTGTGGGCAACACGCTGCTTGAAATATTCAGTTATCTGTCGCCATTTTCATCTTGCTGCACCTCTTGCAACTGCTCTCTTTTTTTGGAGAACGTGCGAGGCAAGTATTTCATTAAGAAGAAGAGAAAAGCTCACAACGTGGCCGAAACCTAGCCCCCTAAGGTGCTAGGAAAAACTCCGACCACGAAGTTAAGTTAAGTACAGACCGGTTTACAGTGATAAAAGAAAAGGAAAGACGACCTTAGCAGGCTAACAAGAGAAGGAAGAAAGCTATAAGAGAGAAGTAAGACCACCCAGGGAACAAGCTCCCGACACAACTGAAGAAAAGAGGATTAAACAAGTTTAGGAGAGAGCAACTTCTTTAGCTTCTGGAATCCTGCCTCCGCCCATAGCTTAGCTTCATCGATGATCTCCTGTGACAAAATAATAGGCTAGATATGGCGTGATTCGAAGACCCTGTTATTTCGTTCCTTCCAAAGTCTCCAAGCGACCAAGACTATCAGAGTGTCTAAACCTGGACGTAAAGTCTTTTGCACCCTTTTCCGCGAACTTAGCCACCAGTCAACGAAGGGGAGTTCCCCGACTAATGGGGAGATGAACTGCAGTCCTAATCTGTGAAGGACCCGATGCCACGTTTCTCTACTATAGACACAGTGCAGGAGAAGGTTGTCGAGTGTCTTAGGATCTTGTGCACATAGCGCACAGGCATCCTCGTCTTGCAGACCGTGGCAAAGCAGCCTATTAGAAGTCCAATTGCGACCGAGCAAAGCTAGCCAAAAGAAAAGGCGACATTCGTTTGGTGCTCGTGTTTTCCATAGCAACTTGGCTCCGAGAATCTCCGATTGCCCTATGAAGAAGGCATCATAAGCGCTAGATGAGGTGAAGCGACCATCTTTTGTCCATTTCCATCGGAATTGATCTGGATCATGGGTTAACTCCACATTTGTTAGCAATCTAGTCACTTCAAACAGCTCCAGAATGACTTGTACCGTGTGGGGGCCTTTGAAATCTTTTATCCATCGTCTATTTACCAAAGCTTCAGGGACCAGTCTAGATTTCTGGATTTTGGCGGAGACCCCTGCTACTAAGTTTGGTGCAATGGTTTGCATCGACCTGCCATCACACCAGTTGTCTTTCTAGAACAAGGTAGAGTTACCATCTCCGACTTGTACTGTCAAGGATGCGTCGAACATCGCTTGAGTGGCTGGTTTCGTGGCGACCGGTAGGCAAGCCCAAGTTTTATCAGGTTCGACCCTTGCCAGCTAATTCCATCTCATTCGTAGAGATTCTCCACTGAGTTTGAGGTCTCTTATTCCTAGACCCCCCGAATCCAGTGGTCTACAGACCTTCGACCAAGCGACCGCACATTTGCCTCCTGTAACCACTTCCGAGCCTGTCCAGAGGAAGGCTTTCATGATCTTTTCGATTGCCTCTATAGCCCAACTAGAGAGGTAGATCGCGATGGATAGATATACTGGGATGGCTGATAAAATGTCTTTTGTCAGAGCTAGACGACCTCCTTTGTTGAGCAAGCGACCTTTCCAGGTGGGTAACCTGTCGGCTACCTTATCGACCAGAGGTTGGAGATCCACTTTAGTTAGCTTCCAAACCGATAAAGGGAATCCTAGGTATTTGCAAGGGAATGCTTCCGCCTGGTAGGGTAAAAACTTTTGCACCGTTGCGACCTCAACTTCGGAGCAACGAATCGGGTAGAAGCTGCTTTTTGAATAGTTAGTAGCTAGGCATGATGCCCCTTGGAACACACGAAGGATCTCAAATATAGTGTTCAAGTCCTTTGCGACCGGAGAGATGAAGAAGATGACATCGTCAGCATATAGTGAGGCGCGGAATTTGGCTCCAGGAATACCGAGTGGGGTGAACAGTGATTTTTTGTCAGCTAGCGCGACCAAGGCGTTTAGAGTCTCGATAACAAGGAGGAATAACATAGGCGATAAGGGGTCACCTTGGCGGAGACCCCTAGCATGGCATATACGACGACCAGGATTGCCATTTAGCATGATTTTTGTGCTTGCTGTGGAAAGTATAAGTGCAATCCAGTCTCTCCGTCGCTGGGGGAATCCCATGTGAACCAGCACCTCAAGAAGAAACGACCAGGAGACAGAATCGAAAGCTTTCGCTATATCGACTTTCAGCAGGATCTTAGGAAGGCGCTTTCTATGAAGTGCCTTAGCTAGCCCTTGGACATATCTGAAGTTGTCATGTATGTAGCGACCTTTCACGAATGCACTTTGATTTAGCTGTATAAGCTTAGGAAGTAAGGGCGAAAGCCTATTAGCTAATCCCTTTGAGAAAAGCTTCCCGAAGCTGTGGATTAGGCTGATTGGTCTATAGTCTGAGACCGAAGACGGAGCGACCTTTTTCGGAAGTAGTGTAAGTAGGGTGCCGTTGAGGTGGTGGAAGCTTCTTCCATCCATCTCGAAGAGCGCATTGAAATCTTGAGTTATATCTTCTTTTATAATTGGCCATGCCGACTGGTAGAAGCGACCGGTAAAACCATCTGGCCCGGGGGCCTTATCCGGTGGGAGTTCTCTGATAATCTTCCAAATTTCATCTTCCGTGAAGGGGGCTGTCAACTCTTGCAAAGGAAGAGATGGGATCTCTAGGGCAGCCAGATTTAAACTATGCGACCTTTCTGCGGTAGTACCTAGCAGGTTATTGATGAAATCGAAGGCAGCTTGTGCTTTTTTCTCTTCGGTAATGACCTCTTTTCCATCTACTGAGAATGACTGAACGAAACTCCTGTGCCTATTGAAGGAGGCATGGAGGTGGAAGAATTTGGTGCTGGCATCTCCTTCAGAAATCCAATTGATAGAGGAACGTTGCCTTGCTATAGTATGTTCGAGGGATGTGAGGCCCAGGTATTTAAGCTTTATCTGACGTCTGAGGCTTAATTCTGCCAGGGAGAGCGACCTTGTTTCCTGAGCCAGGTCCAGAATACGTATGATTTCTTTAGCAATCTCGACCTTTGTACAGATGCTACCAACAAACCGAGAACCCAACTCTGTAGGGCGCGACTGGTAGCCCTTAGCTTTTGGTCTATGGTGCGTAGTGGGTCTTCCAGGGGATAGGGCAACGACCAACCTTCCCGCACCGCTTCTAAGTAGCCTTCAAATTTAGGCCAAATAGCGTCAAAACGAAAACGCCTTTTATTTTGCCACTGGGAGTCAAACTGTAACAGCAGCGGAACATGATCAGAGCATCTGGAAGATAAGGCATGTAGCATCGAGTTGGGGTAGAATTCTTCCCAACCAACTGTGATAAAGACTCGATCAATTCGTTCAAGCGTTGCATGTTGACGTTCATTACTCCATGTGAACAGGCGACCATGTAAGAAAATTTCTTTAAGTTCCAGGTCATTAAGGACCTGGCGAAAGCGACCCATCATTCTTTGATTTAGTCTAGCATTGTTTTTGTCTTCAGCTTTGTAGATAAGGTTGAAATCGCCACAAATCATCCAGGGCCCGCCGGATGAGGGCCCTAGGTCTCGAATTTCTTGAAGGAAAGCGACCTTATTGTCGTCCGATTGCGGTCCATATACGTTAGTTAGGCGCCAGGTAGGCTGATTAGGGTCTCCAGCCGGCCGTATACGGACTGATAGGGAGAAAGTGTTTTGTACGGGGTTGGACACAACCCAGTCACATTTTCTCCATGCAGTTATAATGTCGCCACAAGTCGAAACAGCAAGTACCGCATAATAGTCAAACTCAGCTCCTAACATTTCCAAGATTAAAGAAGGGGTTACATCATCGAGTTTAGTCTCCTGAAGACATAACAGAGAGACGCGCTCAGACATGACCAACTCACGCACTGCGGTACGCCAGGACCTTTTATTAAGTCCGCGGACGTTCCAAACACACATATTAAGACTAGCCATTAAAGAACTAGAGAAACGACCAAGAGCCTAGACCTAATCGTCTGGCTCCTCGACCAAGTAATCGACTGAGAAATTGTTGTTGAGGAGTTCTCCCAGTGCGATACATTCTTCATTAGTTAGACCACGCTTGGCAATCTCCATGTACTTGATGAACGCTGAAGTGTCTGGTGGTTGATCAGCAGCAATGATCTTCAGGGTCTTGATCATTTTTGTCTGCGTGACCATCTTTGTAGTTGATCCCCGAACATTGGTATGGGATGCAATTCTTGCACTGCGTCTGGGTAGTGTTGGTGGAGGCTTAGCTCGTCCTTGTTTGGGGGCTGCTTGGGAGATAGTCGGCGGCAGTGGCGCGACCACAAGTGTTACAAAATTTTGGAGTTCATCAGGTGCTTGAACCTGTCTGGTTGGGGCATCAGCAAAAGGATTGACCGGTGGATGGGGTTGATGTGGAGGGTTTTCTGAACCATTTATAGTGTTCGGTCCATTTTCCTCAACAGAAGCCAGAGCGACTTTGATGGTGCTGAACACAACTGCGGCCGGAATAACTATAACCCTTGGACCTGAGGCACTCCTTGTTGTCTTCTGAGGAGGCCTACGTGTTCCAGGAGTGGCAAAGCCCGGTGGGGGCGCATGCTCCTCCGACATCGAGTTGACAACTGGTACATGATCAACCGGTGGGGAATTTGCTTCACAAATTAACGTCAAGCCATGTGGTATGGGTGTCAGTATGTCAAAACCGGGTGGTGGACCATCGGCCTCGTCTTTGTATCTCTGGAGCTCCATTGAAACAATGAGCTCTGGTTGCTGGCATTTGCGCTGGTTTGTGGGATCTTGGGAAGGCGTTGCTTTCTTGAGGCCTGTGGCCATAGCGACCGTTTTGCTTGTTTCTAGTTTAGTGGCTTGGGGTTGCTGCTGCAGGAGCGACCGCGCCGTAGTAGCTTTAGATAGTTTCTGGTTCTTGTTCTATGAACATCTTCTTTCAATTGGCCTGTTGTGCTTATCAGAGTTTCCCGGATGGAAAGGTTTGTCCAGGGGAGAGAGCCTAATTTTCTTGTTTTGTTTGGTGTGTGTGCTCCATCCTTCAAGCAAATCGCCACTGAAAGGCGGGCCTGGTGTGTGGATTCCTTGGAGGCCCCAATATGGGTAGGATGAATAGGACGGTAGCCAGCCTTGCTGCTGATTAGAATTGCCACCATGATATGCGACGACCAAGCTTGGATGACGACCACCATCATGACCTGTACCTCGACCATTCTGACCATCATCTAGGCCATCTTGGCCACTTACGTAGTCAATATGGTCATCTACTGCGACCATATGGTCATCTTGATCGCCATCGTGACCTAGACGACCAGCGCGACCACCATCACGACCATTGCGACCAGCATCACGACTGTTATGACCAACATCACGACCAACATCACGGCCATCTCCACAGCCGTCGTGACCATCGCGACCATTATTGCTGTTAACTTCACGGCCAACTTGGCTACCATCGCGGCCGGTTCGGCCAACCTAGTCATATACACGGCCATCTCGGATTCCTTTACCTTTGTGGCCATCAAATCCTCCAATGTGATTGTCTCGGCCACTGCTGCGATCGTCGTAATCTCCACAGCGACCATCCCAACCACTGCTGTGACCTTTATGACCTCTATAGCGACCATTGCGACCATCTCGGCCCCCATTGCGACCATCAGGCCCTCCGTAGCGACCATCCCGGCCACCATTGCGATCATCGTGCCCTCCATAGCGACCATTGCGACCATCTCGGCCACCATTGTGGCCATTACGGCCTCCATTGCGATCATTGCGACCATTGCGATCACCATTAAGTCTTCCACCGCGACCATCATATCGGCCACCATTGTGACTTCTATTGTGACCATTTGGGCCATCATCCTGCCGCCCATTGCGATCCCTCGGCCTACCTTCTCCATTGTCGGGAGGTTGCTGCGTGTCTCCCTCATCTGGTGCGGATGGAGAAGGCAGGACCTCCACTTGGATGATCTTGATTGTGATCGGATAGAAGAGGGAAAGGTGAGGTGCTCCAGGTTCTGGCAAGAGTGTTAATTTCTCTTGTGGTATCAAATCTGGATGAAGACATGATGTGACCGCTTTGAATTCAGCAACATTCGCCTTTGATTCTGTCTCAGACGCCAAGGACAAGACATTGCAAGCCGAGCCCAGCACATGTTGAGCAGTAGAGAGAAGCCACAGGTGGGCGGGGATTCCTGTCATGGAGACATGAACCTTGTATCTCATTGGCAATGAATCAACCTGCTGCAGCCGGCTCCAGCGCTTCACTGTGAGGTAGAAACTGGCCACCGGTGGACACGGTGAACGCAGCACTCGCAGCAAGTCGGCTGGTTCTTCGAACATGATTAGCCAATCTTCTGGTTGGTAAGCATGGACCGTGACGGCCTTCTGAGAGACTCGGAAGAAACGCCAGAGGTGATCTTTTATTTGATCAGCAGAAACATCTCGTCGGTAACCGCCCACCACTGCCAGTAGAGCCCGAGAGAGTGCCAATTCATTGGAGTCAATCGTCGGTGTGCGCGGCAGAATGTAGAGCTCTTTCTTGATGTGACCGGAAAGTTGATGCCAGCCATCCAAGGAGTGTGCTAGGCGAGAGGAAGGGAGCGGCGGTGGTGAAGGGAGAGGCGTTTGGTGCCGCGGCAACGTCGGTGGTGGAGAAGGGGGTGAGTGATGCCGTTGGGAATGTGGGAGAGTAGGCCTTGGTTGAGTTTGCGAGGTGTGGAGTCTCTTCTGTGGTGGAGAGTGTGTCGGAGAGGGGGTGAGCGACGCGACGACTATCTTGGTACACGACGGGGACCCTGCAGCCTCTCGTTGTCGGCGTCGTGACAGGATGACTCGGGCGTCCAGCGGCAGCCATGTCGAGAGATCAACGAATGACGGGCCTTGAGCTTCATGTGACCTTGCGACCTGAGCAAAACACGACCTTTGTTCCTCTTGGTTGGGGCCTTGAGCTTCATGTGACCTTGCGACCTGAGCAAAACACGACCTTTGTTCCTCTTGGTTGGGGCCTTGAGCTTCATGTGACCTTGCGACCTGAGCAAAACACGACCTTTGTTCCTCTTGGTTGGGGCCTTGAGCTTCATGTGACCTTGCGACCTGAGCAAAACACGACCTTTGTTCCTCTTGGTTGGGGCCTTGAGCTTCATGTGACCTTGCGACCTGAGCAAAACACGACCTTTGTTCCTCTTGGTTGGGGCCTTGAGCTTCATGTGACCTTGCGACCTGAGCAAAACACGACCTTTGTTCCTCTTGGTTGGGGCCTTGAGCTTCATGTGACCTTGCGACCTGAGCAAAACGCGACCTTTGTTCTTCTTGGTTGGGGCGCGACCGAGAAACTCTGTTTCCCCCATGATCCACAGCACGGGGAGGGTGGGGACACTCTGTCGCATGGTGGCCGATGTCTTTGCAGTTGAAGCAGCGCGGCCGTGACCGGCAATCAGCTTTGACATGGTGTGGTGACATGCAATTGAAGCATTTGCCCACCAAATCTGCCGGGACCGGGTGCTGTGGCGACGAGGGCGGTGAAGGCGTGGCCTTTCTCTTGAGGGATTTCTTGTGCTGGACTAGCTTCCAGCCTTCCTCGCTGTGGGCGGACCGATGGCTGGCTCCCCCTCAGCCCTCCATTGTCTGGTGTGCGACCGGCCCGACGGCGGATGGTGCGCGCGACCTGGGGAAGCGTGACCCGGGGAAAGGCGACCTTGAGCAGCGTGACCTGGATTGCGGTGGCGGAGACGGCAGATCTTTGGCTTTACCCTTCTTCTTGAGGTCGAGGATGCCAAGCCGCCGCATACGCCGAGCAAAACTCCCCTCCGAAGAGTCTGAGCCCTCCGCATCGGAGCCCGCCGAGGAGCTGTCTTCATCCTCCCACAGCCCGTCGATGGCCGACCCAGGGTCACCGAAACCTTGCGCCACGACTGAGGACCACTTCGGCGCGTCTTGGGGGGCGGTGGGGTCAGTAGAGGAGGAGGTGCTGCGCAGATTTGCCGAGGAAGGGGGCGGCTTGGAAAGGGGGCGGCTTGGAGGAGCGAGCGTCGGGAGGGGAGCCCGACGCCATGGCACGGCCTTCACCGGCGGCAGTGGGGAGGGGTTGGAGGGGAGGCGGAGGACGCGGCGGCGGTGGAGGGAGAGCGGCGGCGGGGTTTTCGCAGAGAGAGAATGAGACATCTCCTTGTATCATCGTTAACTGCTCTCTTTTCGTGGCCTCAAGGAAAGTATCGATCTCTTCCCTTGTTTTTTGTTTGCAGCGCAACAATTTTCTTCTTCTTCGAAAGACCGTTTGTAGCGCAGCATGAAGCCTGATCACTGAACTGCATCGACAGTCCGCTTGTACAAGCTCGCCCATTTCAAGAACAGAACGGTAGCCCAGGAACTAGCAGATAACAATTGGATTGTCTCGATATGAAGGTTATCAACCCAACAGCAGGCTGCAGAATTCCTGAGGTTAAGATCACTAATCCGAGGAGTCACCCTGCAGCCAAATGTTCAGGATAGCATAATCTGGAAGTGGAACGCGGATGGAAAATACACATCGGCATCGGCATACAGGGCCCAATTTCTCGGTGCGCATGCTCCTTTCCCGACACTAACGTTGTGGAAGGCAAAGTCAGAGCCGAAGGTAATCTTTTTTGCTTGGACGGCGATGCATGAGAAAATTTTAATAGCCGATAATCTGGAGAAGAGGGGGTGGCAACATAACCCAACGTGCCCGCCCTGCCAAGCAGACGCAGAGGATGCAAGACATCTGCTGACGGCATGCACGTTTGCAAAACAAGTAGTGGACTTGGTATGGAGCTGGACAGGAATCGACGGGACACATTTACGAGATGCGCATGAGCAGGGCGTCGCGCCGTGGCTAACCCACAACACAAGAACTATCAGTAAAACTCAACGCCGAAAAGCTGCGGGAGTCATCCTCTATACGTGGTGGAACATATGGAAGGAGCGGAATCGGCACATATTTGAGAGCAAGCAGAGAGACCACTTCCAGGTAGCGTTAGAGCAACTCTAGCAGTTCCCATTTCCCATCCCCTATAGCAAAAAAACTGTCATTTGATGCATGAGAAAGCAAAAAACATGCTCCAGTAGTTCTCCTGTCCCATCCCCTCTTTTACTCCATGCATCAAATTCTCCCTTCGATCCCCTGAATAGAGGGGATCGCTCCTCTCTCCCCTACTCCAACTACCACTCCCGCGAAATGGTTTCCTCCTCTCGCCTTCCCGCCGGAGCGCCGCCACCTGCCACCCATCGGATCACCGCAGCCAGCCCTTCCCCAACCCCCCAGAAGGCTGCGCCCCCTCACCCTTCCCCCGAATCAAACCCGCTGCCTAGGATTTGAAGCAGGGGAGCCCCACCACCATGGATTTTGAGCAGGAAAGAAAGGGAGCTTTGCCGCCGGTGTCCGCCCTCCACCCGTCGCCATCCTGAGCTGACGCTCGCCGAAGCTTGCCTGCCTCCTCGCCGTGGCCTGCGGACGAACGGAGATCGCGTGGTGGCGCAGACGTCGCGTGCGTGATGCGGCGCGGACGGGCACATGGCGCGCGACGGCGGNNNGCACGGGGAGCACCTACTCGCCGGCGTGGGGCGCGGGGCAAGGAAGAAATAACGCTCTACAGGATGGCTAACGGTGAGCAGGAACACGGTGGAGTGGTGACTGGGGGTCCGGCTTAATTTGTGACTGAAACCCTGGCGCCGATTAGGCTTCGTTCTCCTTTTCCCTGTTTGGAATAAGTCTAGATCACCCCCCAATTTATTGGCATTGGATCACTTAACCCCCTCAACTATTAAACAGGCTAACCTACCCCCTGAACTTTGCTATACCGTTTACTTCACCCCCTAAGCTGTTTTGCAAGGTGGTATTGCCTAGGTGGCCCTG
>LAPY01001522.1:38351-50914 GCA_000970635.1 Eragrostis tef
CCGGCCGCTGACGGTGGAGGTGCGGTGGCGCGACGTGTGCGTGGACGCGGAGTGCCAGGTGGTGGAGGGAAAACCGCTCCCGACCGTTTGGAACGCCGCCGTCTCCAGCCTCTCGGTACTTACGCCTTTGAGCACTTTTACGGTACACAGTGGCGAAGCTAGCCATCCGAGTGCCACTTTTAGCATAAACATGACAATTTAGTGCACATATGGTGGAAATTTGATTAAATTTACTTTAACCCTGGTGCCATGGCATTCGGGTGAGCAAAAGTAGGTTTGCCCCCTCATGGTAGACCATAATACCCTTGGGTCAAGAGTATCATGGAAGAAACCTGACCATCTATTAAATAGGTAACACCGTCGTATGTCTAGTTTAGATAACATTTTTCAATAATTTTTTATATAATACTCATAATATCTCACTATGATACCATGATACTGATGGGCAAGTATATATCATGATGAAGATCTAGATCATTGGATGAAGAAAATAGATAGTGGGCATCCATTTGGATCTATTGTAAAAATTCTCCAGCTTTTTGTATCTGCAATATTGACACTAGCTTAGCTAGTGTGCATGACTTTGAAGTTTGAACCACCAGGTGGTGAGCAGGATGCTGGGATTCAACAGCCAGCAAGCAAGGGTCCGCATCCTCAACAATGTCAGCGGCATCGTCAGGCCGTCAAGGCTGACGCTTCTCCTGGGACCCCCGGGCTGTGGCAAATCCACGCTCCTCAAAGCGCTTGCCGGAAAGCTCGACGCCAGTAACCTCAAAGTAACAGGAGAGATCGAGTACAACGGCATAAAATTGGATGAGTTTGTTCCAGAGAAGACAACGGCTTACATCAGCCAATATGACCTACACGTCCCCGAGATGACCGTCCGAGAGACCCTCGACTTCGCTGCAAGATTCCAGGGCGTTGGCAGCAGAGCAGGTAACTCTCTCTCTCTCTCTCTCTCTCTCTCTCTCTGTGTGTGTGTGTGTGTGTGTGTGTGTGTGTGTGACCAAATCAATGCCCCTTAATTAACTAAACATGTTTAGTATTACATTGATTATGTTACACTGATTACTAAAATCAAGCTTTGTTTTTGTAAACCAGAAATCATGAAGGAGGTGATTAGAAGGGAGAAGGAGGCTGGGATTACTCCTCACCCTGACATAGACACATATATGAAGGTAATCACTGAGGACCTTATTGTGCTCTTCATAACCAGGTTGAGACAGTTTCCCAATTTTTTTTTAAAAAAAAACAGGTCAAGAGAAAACACTCAATGTACTGATACAATTTATGAATGCACAGTTCTATTCCAAAAGAAAACATGCATCTATTCTATATTTTGTTATATTTCGAGAGACCCATATTTTTATAGGCGATATCTATGGAAGGTTTAGAAAGGAGCATTCAAACAGACTACATACTCAAGGTAGTTCTTTTCCAAAGAAGTACTATAACTCTCACCATTCTTCGCATAAGAAAGTTTCCCCGTGCATATATATAACCTCTTCTTTCTTGACTGATAGATCATGGGACTTGACATATGTGCTGACATAATGGTGGGAGATGCAATGAGAAGAGGTATTTCAGGTGGTGAGAAGAAAAGACTAACCACAGGTGATTCTATAACATTTTGAATTGTTCAATATGGGATGATGTTTTGTTATTACAAGCTTTGATAGTCAAAATATTAAAACACAATTATATATTCATCTGGTGGTGACGTAAAATTACTATGCATCACTAAGGTGAGTTTATGAAGAAACTGCTAAAAATGACACCGACGGTTAATTACTTTTGTGATACAATTGTCTTTTGTTACACCATTTTTTGGCACAACATATAATTTTTATTATAGCGCCAACTACACTACTATATAGGCATTTATTTGAAATATAGTGGATCATTTGCATCAACTAAAACTCTGTTCTGGTGCAATGCTACACACCATTTTGTTCTGTTGTAGCGATTTGTTTGTTATGTATAAATCCCAAGCTCAATGGATCAATGTAAGAAAACTAAATAGAAACGGATGCATTCGCGGGTGCCTTTCTCTCTCTCTCTCTCTCTCTCTCTCTCTGGGTTCCTGAACAGTTTGTCTTACCACCAGGTGAGATGATAGTAGGACCCTCAAAAGCTCTCCTCATGGATGAAATATCGACTGGGTTGGATAGATCCACCACATTCCAGATTGTTTCTTGCCTCCAGCACCTAGCTCATATATCAGAGTTTACAATACTAGCCTCGTTACTCCAACCATCACCAGAGACTTATGAGCTTTTTGATGATATTATCTTGATGGCTGAAGGAAAAATTGTATTCCATGGATCCAAGAGTTGCATAATGAGTTTCTTTGAATCATGTGGATTCAAGTGCCCTCAGAGGAAAGGAGCTGCTGACTTTCTCCAAGAGGTACTTCAAATTACCAATTCACAATTTAATTTACAAAAAAGTGGGCATGCAAATATAGGTGCCAACTAACTAGTATTAGCCATCTTGCATATTATTACTTATGGACAACGTTTCTTGGAGAAAGTGAAGCTGCATGTCAAACTTCGTGCGCTGACTTAGCATATCATTTAGTGCGATGCGCCTAATATCTAAACAGGATATTTAGGTTGACGGAGTGTTCCTATTAACTAACTTTTCTATGGACACATTTTCAAGTTTCATCTTCCATGCAACTTACAAGAGAGTTATAGCGACACTTAGGTTGAACGACCATGAAGATATCATCTGTTGATATGAAGCAGTTTTTTTTTTTTGATGAAAAATATGAAGCAGTTGGCATGTATTAGGGTGATCTAGAAGTTACTATCTCAAACTAGGAATTCTTCATTCTTCCACACTTATGTATAGGTCTTGTCGAAAAAAGATCAAGAGCAGTATTGGAGCCATGACAGAGAAACATACAATTTTGTTTCCATTGACGAGTTATGCGAAAAGTTCAAAGCATCTCAAGTTGGTCGGAATCTTTCTGGGGAGCTATCTAAACCTTATGACAAATCGAAAGAGCATAAAAATGCCTTGTCCTGCAGTATATACTCGTTGTCCAAGTGGGAACTCCTCAAGGCATGTTTCGCTAGAGAGCTTCTTCTCATGAAACGGAGTGCCTTTATCTACATAGCAAAAGCTGTTCAGGTAAGGCACTCAGTTTGAAGAAAACATTGCTGTTGGGCATCAATACACACGTTCGATATTTAAAATAAAACAAACACAAAACCTTAAGATCAAGTTTTAAAAATGCATACCTAGCTATTCATCTTCATGCAATGACTTATAATTTCCATTCGCTTTGAAATTTCACATTATGTACAGTTTTTCTATAGGTCTTAATGTATAAAATGCTTAACGGTCATATGATGTGATTTATCATGATTTATCTGTTTTCTGGAGCTATAAATGTTCATAAAGTTGTGTTCCTATGGTCACTAAAATTAAGATTTTTTAAGGTCCTGAAATTAAAGATTTGAACATTCAAATCCTATATTTTTATCAGCATCGGAATCACCAAGCCTTCGAACGAAACAGGGGCTTGATTCAAAACTATAATTGCAGTAACTCTAGTTATTTTCTCAATGAAAAAGTACCTCCAACTAAATGGATTAGGTAGCCATTTCACAGTACATATATACTTCCCATTACAAAAACTTAAGAAACTTTTATCAACATTTGCTTCATATGGGCAGGGTTAGTTTAATAACTTGAATCGTCATGTGTTAGATGATTAATTAATTAACATCATTACTTTGGGAGAAAAACTTAAAAACTGTCTCTTGTAATTGGCATGCACTAGATTATGATTTCACATTCTCCTTGACCGCTGAAAATTAACGGTATATAGTTTGCTTCAGCTTGGATTAATAGCAGTTATTACTGGGACAGTATTTCTGCGCACTCATATGGGTGTCGATAGAGTTCATGCAAACTACTACATGGGTTCACTCTTCTACGCACTTATAATGGTACTAGTGCTGAATGGATTCCCTGAGCTGGCCATGGCAGTTAGCAGATTACCAGTCTTTTACAAACAAAGAGACTATTATTTCTATCCAACTTGGGCTTACGCAATACCAGCTTTTATTCTCAAAGTTCCAGTTTCGTTTGCTGAGTCAATTGCTTGGACATCAATATCTTACTTCCTTATTGGCTATACTCTAGAGGCATCCAGGTACATCTATATTTTTGCTGCCCAAGTAATGAGATGCCGAGTTGTCAAGTTGTTTATTCCATCAATATATTACTTGCTTATTGGCTATACTCAAGTTATCAAGCCCAAGTAATGAGTAGTCAACAACAACATATATATTGTTTTGTTACCTGAGCAACGATAACCACATCGTTTGTTCTAACAAACACCGTTTATGTGTGCAGATTCTTCCGTCATCTACTCATCCTCTTCCTAGTTCACACTGTATCATTATCAATGTTTCGATGTGTAGCCTCATACTGCCAAACAATGGTGGTTGGTTCAGTGGGTGGTCCGACTGCATTTCTCGTCATCCTTCTATTTGGGGGTTTCATCATTCCTAGGCGTAAGTCACCCCCTTGTTTCATGAGTTGGTACACCTAGAAAGATATTCGTCCTCTTGTACAGCATGCTAATAATTTCTTGGTCACAATGTTACAGCATCCTTGCCTAATTGGCTGAAGTGGGGATTTTGGCTCTCTCCATTGTCGTATGGTGAGATTGCCTTAACAGGAAATGAGCTCTTGGCACCAAGGTGGTTAAAGGTACAATTTGACATAACATACTGGCAGTCATTATAAGAATGTACACTCCCTAACTAAAACCCTGTCTCCTGTACATGAAGCAACTACAAACCTCTGTTGTGCTATCATTTTTGTTTTGTCTTGCATATTACTTCAGTTTACAGATTTAAGTGGATCTAAGGGCCTGCTTTTTTTAGGGTGCCAATAAAAGCATAAATTGAAGTTACTTTTTTTCCCTTTTTATTGATTCCTGTCATCACAGTACAAAATATGCATGTAGGCATATGCAAAATTCATTTTTCAGCACTATAACATAATGCAAATTTTTTATGTCAATAGTCCACGACACTTGGTGTGTCACTTGGAAGGAGGACATTAATGGACCGAGGGCTAGACTTCTCCAATTATTTCTACTGGATTTCTGTTGGAGCGTTGATTGGGTTTATTTTGCTATTTAATATAGGATTCGCCATCGGCTTTACCATTAAAAAGCGTAAGTGTCTTATAGTTGTACTTTACTTCTCAACTGCAGTTGAATTGTACGCTTACTGAATTAATATGCTGTTTAAGAAATGAGCAGTGGGAATATGGCAAAAGCACTAGATTTTGACCTTCCAATTCTCGTCTCCAGGAACTTCTAGAGCTATTATCTCTCGTGATAAGATGACCACGTTTAATGGAAGAGATCAACCTATTTTGATGGGCATTGAGCACAAGCCACCAGGAACAAAAGCTCCTTTGCCTCTTAACAGAACTGGTTAGTCAAAATTACAGTGTGCAACGACAGACATCTGAAATGGAACTCATTCAACATATGTATTCTCATGCAGGAAGGATGGTATTACCATTCACACCCCTTACGATATCATTTCAGGACGTAAGCTATTACGTGGACACGCCTGCGGTAATTATCGTACCCTCTAAAGTCAAGACATACAGTTACTAGTAAACAAAAACTAAGCTTGATTGATCTACACAAGGGCGCGCTAGAAACTTATCCCTTCCTGTGAGGCAAACAGAGGGGGCCGAAATATTTTAGGGGACATGTATCAACCAACAACAAGTGTTTTGTTGCAGGAAATGAGGGAGCAAGGTTATATGGAGAGAAAACTTCGACTGCTCCACAATATCACAGGAGCCTTCCAGCCCGGTGTGCTCTCAGCGTTGATGGGGGTTACTGGAGCTGGCAAAACAACCTTGCTTGATGTTCTTTCTGGGAGGAAAACTGGTGGTGTTATTGAAGGGGATATAAGAGTAGGAGGTTATCCTAAAGTTCAACAAAGTTTTGCCAGGATATCAGGCTACTGTGAACAAACTGATGTTCACTCCCCACAGATCACAGTGGGTGAGTCTGTTGCATATTCAGCTTGGTTGCGCCTTCCAACAGAAATCGACTCCAAAATGAAAAATGTCAGTTATACTTCTTGTTAAAATACTCTAGATGCAGGGGTTCGCTTGCACAATTTTATTTAAGGTGCTAGGACCATTGTATAACATTGAGCTTCAACTCAACATTTATTATTCTCCCTAGCAGGAATTTGTCAATCAAGTCCTCGAAACGATTGAGCTAGATGAAATCAGAGATGCTTTGGTTGGAATACCAGGGGTAAATGGGCTATCTTCAGGGATTCATTTGCACAAGTTTATGTTAGGTGCTAGGACCAAAATGAGTTTCAAAGTGACTATCATTTTTCCTCGCAGGAATTTGTCAATCAAGTCCTTGAAACAATTGAGCTGGACGAAATAAGAGATGCTTTGGTTGGAATACCAGGGGTAAATGGGCTATCTACAGAGCAACGGAAACGACTCACAATTGCAGTTGAGCTTGTGTCTAACCCTTCAATCATATTCCTTGATGAGCCAACATCAGGCTTGGATGCTAGGGCAGCTGCTATTGTCATGCGTTCAGTGAAGAATGTTTCAAACATGGGCCGAACAGTTGTATGCACAATTCACCAACCAAGTATTGAAATATTTGAGGCATTTGATGAGGTACTTACAATTTATATGATATTCTTCCTTGAATGTTACAAGAATGGAAATACATAGTAACAGGAAGGAAACAAATTCTTTAAGAGGGATGTTACCTAAACTCTCGGTTAAGCGTACGACATAAACAAACCAACTTTCTACAAGATGAGGGTTATTAAGACTTGCTTCAATTTTTTTTCTCAAAAAAGAAAGAGAAGAAAGGTTTGCCTCTGGCTACATAATTTTAGTTAAGAATCTCCTTTACAATGTAAAGGGGGTGTTGAGAAAATCATTTTAATTATTAGTGTTGTTGGTCTAAGTGCTAGATGCTACATTTACATTATTTTCAAAAGACAGCAGATATTATTGCATCTAGTTTAATAGGCATCATCGATATCCAGTTTGTTCATGTCATGCCTCACATAATAGTGAAGCGCCATAATATCTTGCTAATTAATTAACTTGTAAATTTGCATGCAGCTAATGCTTATGAAAAGGGGTGGAGAGTTGATCTATGCTGGGCCTCTTGGACACCATTCATGTAAGGTCGTCCAATATTTCCAGGTAACAAAAAAGCTTAATGTTTCCTTCTACATTTTATAACTTGTATTCTTAAATGTATCTAAATCATTTTTGTTGGCATGCTTTTCCTTTCTTTTCGTTATTTTCAAAAAGTTTTATACGATATATGTAAACCAACCCTCATGATGATAAGTTTACATGACAGATAATAGGCACATGCTATATCAATCAAGACTGAACATTCTTCCCATTGATTAGTACTGTTACACAGGTTAAGGGATTAAAAAAATTGTTCCATCTATTTTCCAGGCAATGCCTGGGATACCGAAGATCAAGGAAAACTACAACCCATCAACATGGATGCTAGAAGTTACTTCAACATCTATGGAAGCTCAATTGAGCATCGATTTTGCACAAATGTACAGAGACTCATCAATCTGCAAGTAAGTTTTGGAAAATCATCATAGTTAACTTTGGAATCATGGACGTTTATACAGTAAGAAACTTTATTACCAATATCATCATGACATGATACGACAAGGAAAACAAGTTCCTAGTTGGCTGGAAAAAGCCCCATGACTCTCAAAAGCAGTTATGATTCTTTTTTTTCGCAAGTGGTCTTTAGAAATTAAGTTTTACATAACATTTGTGCTAATTTTTATTAGTTGATGACTGAAGGGACAATGACACACTTGTAAGGCGTTTGAGCGTACCACGTCCAGGTGCCAGCGATCTTGTTTTCCCAACACGGTATCCACAGGGATCTTGGGAGCAATTCAAAGCTTGCCTCTGGAAGCAGTCTTTGTCATATTGGAGAACCCCTTCCTACAACCTGGTGCGACTTGTGTTTATGACATTCTCTTACATTGCTTTTGGGGCAATATATTGGCAGCAAGGCAACATAAAGCACATGTATGTAATCTACCACTTTGAGCATCATATCACACCATAGTAGTTCTTAATTCATGATTATTGCGCTAATTCATGTTTTGTTTGAGGGTAGAAATGACCAGCAAAGTCTGTTCACCATATTGGGATGCATGTATGGCACCACTCTGTTTTCTGGCATCAACAATTGCCAATGTGTGATGCCATTTGTGTCCATTGAGCGCTCTGTTGTGTACAGGGAGCGATTTGCTGGAATGTACTCTCCTTGGGCCTACTCTTTTGCGCAGGTCAATCATAAATTCAGTACAAAGTTATATATATCTATATCATAAAAACTAGTTTTGGATTTTAGATCCAACAAATTAATATATATTAGCATTTCTTGCCTTGACTTTCTTTCTTGTTTCTTTGCTTCAAGTAGGTCTCTATGGAGATTCCTTATGTCTTTGTGCAGATAGCCGTGTTCATGTTCATAGCATACCCAATGATAGGGTATGCATGGACAGCAGCCAAGTTTTTCTGGTTCGTGTATACCATGTTCTGCACGTTGTTGTACTTCATCTACCTTGGGATGATGATAGTTTCACTCACTCCAAACATCCAAGTGGCGTCCATATTCGCATCCATATTCTACATGATAAATAATCTCATGTCAGGCTTCATTGTGCCTGCTCCGGTAAGACCTAGTTAAGCGCACTTAGTTGCATAGTTGTTTTGCTGCATTATGCTCACAAGATCTAAGAATGTCATCCAATATATATGGTTTCCACCATTCAGTACCTTGGGTTTGTGTACACAATCATTTATACCTTTGAGTATGTTTACATACCCATATTAAGATACACAACAACAACAAAAAAACACATTAAAAGATTACAAAGCAACCATATGTCTCTACATATTTTCACACACCTTGACACACATATGGGAAGAGATTTGGAAGAAAATCGTCATCTTTTCATTGCACATGGTCTCTTCGTTTCATTTGAGAGAGACTTGACTATTTCGATATGTTTTTAGACTACTAAGATTAAAATGAGTTTTATTCGTTCATATATTTTTTATGATGCTTGCATTGCAGCAAATACCGAAATGGTGGATATGGATGTACTACATCTCCCCAATGTCGTGGTCACTTAATGTCTTCTTCACGACCCAATTTGGATATGAGGACAACAAGAAGATTGAGGTATTCGGAGAGACTAGACCAGTTGCTACATTTGTGAGAGATTACTTTGATTTTCGTCGTGAGCTGCTACCACTTGCAGCTGTAGTTCTGTTGGCCTACCCCATCATCTTTGCCACTCTCTTCGGTTACAACATTTCAAAGCTCAACTTCCAAAGGAGACAGATAGGCAAATAAAAAAGTAAAATACTTGTGTATAATGCGATATATGCTTTATTTTTTATATTTACAGAAATTTAAAGCTTCTGCATTATTTGTCAACATGACAAGTCAAGACCTTGTACTGATACCCACGTGTAGCAAATGGTTCTATATTGACAGACAAGTGGTAATTCATTGGCTTGTGTACCATTTTAGAAAAAAAAAACCACCTCGCTGGCAGCCTAAAATATAGTGACAATGACGTCAACTTAGGTACCACGAATCCGGGCCATGGGTTGGTTTGAGCTCTCCTACTCCTACCAAGAGGTAGTTGGGCTAGTCACTGACACGATTAACGGTGTTTGTCCCCAAGTATCTGTGCTGTCCTATAGGGTAGGAGTTCGGGAGGTTTCTCGACTGAAGAAGGTTGAGCTTCTCTATCAAAAGAAAGCCGTGGAAGCTGTCTTATCCCCATCGGCAGAGTTTTTTTTTTCTTCTTTTTTCATCAATAGGTGTTTTGGAGAAGCGCCTTTACCATTGAGGTCACACAGCCCCGACGAAATAATCCCATTGATCATCATTGTCGCCCATCCCCCGTCGCAATAGAGTGCCGACCCCAATGATCGTTGGGGTGGCTTTGCCAGTGGTGTCTTAACGTAGTATCCTAAAGATTTGCTTGGAGACAATAGAACAGAGATTGCAATGTATGTCTTGCTGATTATTTATTCAAATTTCGTTTTGTAACGGACTGCTGCTTTATTTGCAGGGCCATATATGGTGATAAGATTTTGATTTTGGAGACTTTAATTTTATGGTTCCACTCTAATTTAAATTCTCCTCTCTACAAGTACATCCCGGTCGCCCACGTCGCTTTCCCTTTCCACCGTTCATCATCGGACTCCTCAAAGGTTAGACTAGTAGTCACTATGCAGATAACTGTCACACTTTCGAAATGAATGGTATGATAATAATAAAAAAAACTCGACCTGTGGATGGGTAAGACAGCCCTCCCATACATAGCGGCACCGTAGCCCATGTGAGACGACCAACGACCTAGGCCGGGCCTTAGACCTATTTTTGACGAACATTCTTGCAGTAGCTTTCTTCAGTACTATGGAGCTGGCACTGAATCCCTGCCCTTGTTTATAGCAATAATCACACAAGAAGTGCCTACCATTTCCGTAATAATAATAATCACATCAGTACTGAAATCCTTTTCTTTTTGGTGCATCGGGCAAAGAAGGATCAACATCTGTTGAATCTGATACTATGCTGCATGAGTGCATGTTAGTTCGAACAAGAATCATAAAAGTTCTCTAAACATGACACTGTCTCCATTGAAAATCACTCGGATCCGCAAGACCCAGCACAAGAAAGGGAGAGCCATTAGGATGATACGAACCTTTTTCTTCTCTATCCAGTATCCAAGGGACCAAGGCAAGGAAGACATGCAGGGGAGGCCTAAGACGGCTGCACGAGCCATTGAAGCCTCCGGCGACTCCTGCCTGTCCCTTTCACCCGTTTCATTCCCCGGCGAGCAACCACACCATCGGACGCGCTCCGCCTTTGATGGCTCGCCAGAACGCGACGAAAGGTTGCTCGCCAGCAACAACGACAACGAGGCACCCGGGGGAAGGCGATGGAGCAGCAGGAAGGTCTGGAGAATCCAGGGCCGTGAACGGCGAGCTGTTGCGTGGAATTGACGGAGCCTCGGGAAGGCCGCCCGGTGTGTAATTTTGGCGACGGGGCGCGACTCGTCGGCCGCCATGTCGTCGGCGCTAAGACATCCGCGATCCATTGCACATTAACCCTTCCTTTAGATCGCGATTAATAATCGCAATCCAGTTATGTAACATTTACACCCTGTTTTGGATCACGACTATTAACTGTGATCCAGTATATTACATATAGGTCTTTGTATTTACAGGTCTTTGACTCTATTCGATCGTCTCCCCAGTGCTCTGCTTCTGTCCGACGCCGGCCGCATCGCGGTCTGCACTCAACTTTCAGCTGGAGGAGCAAGGTCCCCGTGTACGTACCCATTCTGAAGTTCCGAATGAATAGTCCTGTACTGGAAACCTGAGTAGGTCGAGCGCCGCCCAAAGGCGTGCCCGCACGACTGTTGTACAAGTGACGGCACGCCCAGCACGAGGAAGCTCGTGTGACGGTGGCAATGTGTGCAGCATGCACACGCAGCTAAGGGTCCGTTTGAATGTCTTGCTGCGGCTTGTTTTGCTCGGCTGGGCAAAAACTTGAAACGTTTGGTTGGCTAGGCAAGGAATTTCCTTGATAACTCAAGCCTCGAAATTCCTTGGCAGACATGGCGAGCTGCACCTGCTCTCCGCTGGCAAAAGTGGCAAGGAAAGGCGAGTGAAGGCAAGCTAGTTGGGCAAGAATGCCAAACGGACCCTAACACACCCCTAACCCCCCGGCCACCACCTCACCTGCGGTCCTCGTACGAGGATCTCACCCTGCACGCGCGTTACACATGCGCTACGCAAAACCCACCCTCTCTCTCTCTTTTTTTTTTTTCGTTCTCTCTCTGTATGTACATCGTTCGTCAGCGTACGTTCATGCTGCTGCTGAAATTGCCCTGACCGGGAACGATCGACCGGGAGATTGAAGCCAGTTATTAGCCAGGTCAACTCGGGACTCTGCCGCTTGCCAGCCCCTGCTCCAGTCCAGGGGGCTAGGCGAACAGGGGAGGCAATGTCTTCGACTTCGCGAAGACGAAGCAAGATTCCTTTCCATGAAGATGCCCAGGCGGGCACGCACGCTGTTGGCGTCGCTAAACGACAATATTTCTGTCCTAAATCCGGTAATAAAAAGCTAAGAATACAAGATCATGGACATATTTTGTTTATTTACTAATCTAGTTACACGAGTTGTGTATCCGTCATTGTTTTGCAGGGTTCAAGGCAATTTGGCATATTTTTAATAAAGAAATGGTGAACATCATGAAAATTGGACACAAGTTACGAAGCCAAGATGGTTGGCCAAGACTCGGACGATATACACATTCGTATGTCACCTGGTCCAAAACAAGTCCAAGTGGTCAAACGACTGAAAAAATGTGCTACATAATGACAACACGACCATGTTGGTATTTCTTACGGCACGAATAAAATTCGCAAGCGCACGGAAT
>LAPY01001523.1:20358-31112 GCA_000970635.1 Eragrostis tef
TATATTTAAGCATATACATATAATATATTAAGGTAATATAGAGTCATAGTAGTTTGACTCCTCAGTTTAGCTCTAACATGTCAGATATTCTCCAAGTATTGACCAACATCGGGCTATCCAAAGCCGGTGTACTATGTGCATGAAGATGAACATACTTAATTGTGATGCCATTGTTTTCCAATGGCAACCAAAAAAAACACTTCTCATAATTTTTGGGGGTTCCAGAATTTTGAGTTTTGAAGTTAACTGAAATTTTGTTTAAATAAAGTCAAAATGAGTCGAACCAAAGCAACTAAAGGAACCTACAAAATTTTAATAAGAAATGTGCCCTAGAATTTTTTTCCCTAAAAATAATACCCAAAAGAAAATTCTACAAAAAACTTCAAGAATTTATGAAGTATACCATTTTAAATAATTGCAATTGTTCTTAACAGTTAGCTAGATTCCAATTTTTTCCTAGTCTTAGAAATAGTTTTGCATTGTGTCATACGTATATCACTCTGTCACCACAAAAAAGTTGGCGAATTTTGGAGTTCGTTCACTATTTGTTCTGCACTATGTATCATGTTTAAGCCGAGAGAAGCTTGATGTGACTGCGGGACACGCATTGCCTGTGGCCATGCATGCCTGACACCCAACCGACCTGGCGCGTGTCCATGCTGCTGGTCAGCACCCGGCCGTCAAAGCCGTCGCCTCCACGTCTTCGGCTCTCTTCTCGGCCTCTCGATGCATTTCCTCTCTCACATTTCCCCTCCGATCACCATATATAGCCACCGAGCTGAGCTCAAGCTCGTCGCCCCGCCACTCCACTGCCTCCCTGTCCAAACCAAACCCACCCAAAGCTCTGCTATGGTTACTTAATTTGAAGCTCCCCACCAACACTAGTTACTCTCCATGACTCTCCCAGCTGGGAGATCGAGCAAAGTTTTCAATGGAAGCCGACGAAGGACCACTCTTGGCTCCGACTTGAAATTCGTCCTCCACGGCGAGAGGGGACTCAATTGCCTGCACCTTTAGCTACTCAACTGCCTCGTACCGGTGAAATGGCCGCCTCGACTGCCTCAGCGTTGTAGAACTGGTACGTACATCTCTAACCGCACGGAGCAGCTCCGTCAGATCATCCGGACACTCTGACACGCATGGTCGACACGGCGACGGCGGAAAGACAGAGGTTGCAGTCGTCCTCCGCGCGAGGTCTTGCGCGCACTGGGCCACACTACGCAAGTAGTCCGAGAACGACTAGTCCACGACGCCGAAGAAACTCGCGTTGGAGTAGCGAAGTAGGCAGGCTTCGTAGATGAACATGCATGGCGCTCTTCTGGCCCAGGCACCCGGTGGCGTCGAGGCACGCGCAGCACTCGGACGACGTGTTCACGTCGGCCCGGCACTGCGCGAGGCCCTACGCCTGGTCGGGCGCGGCGCTGATGATGTTCATGGCGAACCCGGAGGACGCGATCGCAGAGGCGGGGACGGAGGAGAGGAGCACGTCGAGGTTGGCTTGGAACGCGCTGCTATGCGAGTGGCTCGTACGTGTTGCTCAGGCAGTCGACGTAGATAGGCTCCGGCTCGTCGCCGTTCGTTGTCGTGACTCGTGACGAGGAGAGACAGGCCGAGGAAGAGGAGGAAGCTGTGCATGGCTCCTGTCGAAGGCAGCTGGTACACAGTCTACGAGGCTTCTATCTGTCAAACAGTGCCGATGGTGTTTGTTTTCCGTGTTGCTAGCAGTGTTTTAAATAGCGGGCTATGGACTTATAGCGGTCTGACTCAAAAACAGCTAAATGAGACTATAGCAGGTTAAAATAGCTAAGTTGTACATGAGTGCAAATAGCGGCAGACCCTCTAAAACAGCTATAGCCGGCTATTTAAAACCTTAGTTGCTAGTGGATAGTGCCAATGTGATGCCGGGTGATTTCTTTGCGAAAGTTTCATCAAGTTGCCGACCTGCCTGACGGAATAGAATGCCTTCTTAGAAAAAGGAAAATGTCATCAAATTGATTTGCTTGTCAGATTAGTGTTGGCATTACACTAACTCATCATGACATTACTTCTCTTTACTGACATGTATCATGGCATACGCGCAGGAAGGAGGAACCAAATGATCCATATTGCCCTGTACGGAGAAAGAAATATCTTAACCTGGTCAATTTATCACTTACAAAATATAACGTGCGTAAAATATATTGTGCAGGAAGAGTATCATTCCTACTCTATAAGACTATAACATTATGAGCCCCAGATGTTCCCATGTCGGAGAGACCATGTGGCCACATATTTAATTACAAATGTTTTAGCGGCATGTAAAAATAATTTCCTTCACATAGCGTGTGTATTTCGCTACCTATGTCAGACAACTTTTTTCAATAGCACATTTCTTTATGATTTCGTACAAAACAACCAATCTTTACGACAACACTAATTTATTATCTTAATATTTCATAAAGAAATAAGTCATCATGTTCACTCTCAACGACCAAAAATTACAGCATTGATCGAAACAATATATGTAGGTTGAGAAGTTCAGTTTAGGGCTAAAATACAATCACTTTGGTTCATAATTACACTCATATATATTAGAAAAGAAATAGTAACAGAGCCCATATGCCTAGCCTTACACCCGTCTCTGCTCTAACGTTGTTCAATGTTCAGCATATGCCCTGCGCAACCAAGAAATAAACTCCAATAGATCAATCATAACCAATGGCCAAGTAAGATTAGTAGGTCGATCCTCCTATATTTTCCTTTTCAGATCCTGTCACCACTTCTGAATAATTGCATGAGTCATCTGATCTAACTAATTGCTTGGCTATAACAGACTCAGTAGCATCTGAGGTCCTAGGTTCGACTCTCGGTGGGAGCGAATTTTCTAGGATTTAACGGCTTGTGCTTTCAGCGGTAAGCGACGTGGCCGTCGATAGTGAGGCGCCAATGGTGACTTTGTCAATCTGGAGGATTTGCCGCCTCAGTCTTTGAAGATGCTCATAGGGGTAGGGTTTGCGTATGTGCATTTATAGGGGTGAGCATGCGTTGTGAGTGTCTGAGTCGTACTAAGTAATCATAAAAAAAAATTTGCTTGGCTTGCACGTTTTATGTGGATCAAATTTTGTTTCAGTGCTATTGTACTATCATTTGTTTATAGAATACTACCGTAAAAGGTATATTTAATGGTGTATGCATTTAAGGAATGGAAATTGGCCGTTTAAGAATGTTATAATTTCATATTTGATATAGTTGTGTCAATGACATGTGGGACCTATTTAAGTCACAAACAGTTTTTTTTTTTTGGGAGATGGAAGTCACTAGCAGTTGGAAATTACGGATCACAGACAATGGCATGAAGTATTTTGTTTGGTAAATTGCCTCTAGGTTGATATTATTGAGAAAACTTTCACGCTTTTAATCATGCCACGTCTCATCTTGTCATATTTACACTTAACTTTCAAGTACTATATGAAGTGATTTGCATGATGCGTAGGCTAAAACTTCTATAATCATTTTTGCCAAATTCATCTTTTTTAGAATATGATTTCTTTGTGTTTGTAACGTACTCCCTCTGTTCAGAAATGATAAGCGTATTTTGATGAGCCAAAAGTCAAACTTCACTAATTTTGACCGACAATTAGTTAAAATATAACACATTTAGCATATGGTCAGAAATGATGGCCAGGCAATGCACTTTAATGTAATGTTCTTTCTTCACATTTAATGAAACATGTATGTTTTAAAAAAATACTTTGTATGTCATCGGCTTAAACTAAAACCCCTGTATGCCAATCTGGCACAGGAAAAATGATAGAATAGCATATAACTTTAATTTTATACATACTTGAGGTAATATAGTGTCATAGTAGTGTAACTCTTTATTAACAAATAAGTTTAATTTTATCCATATAATATATTGAGGTAATATAGTGTTATAGCAGTGTCACTCCTCATTTGAACTTTAGGGCACTTAATACAGGTGGAAGTTACATGCAACAGACTACATTTGTTGACAATATCTCTCCATCTCCACATGGTCGCCTTCTTGGACAGGGTCGGGGCCAAGATTGAATGACAGCGGTGCTAACTAGTGATGAGCTGCAGGACAAGTGTAATGTAGATTGCGCTAACTTTATATTTCTTTTACATGGAGTAAGGCAAAAT
The DNA here is from genome assembly GCA_000970635.1 of Eragrostis tef. Lineage (NCBI taxonomy): Eukaryota > Viridiplantae > Streptophyta > Magnoliopsida > Poales > Poaceae > Eragrostis > Eragrostis tef. Next base: position 24,502 of record LAPY01001523.1, read on the forward strand.
TATTACTTGTGCTGTGATTTTCCCTCATCCTATTAGCGTAAATTATCGTCCTTAACTACATTTGTGCTATTATGGTCTTCCTGATTCTAATACTAACATGTTCCCTCTTCCTATTTATTGGAAAACGTGCATAGCAAGTCTAGCAAAATATTGGTTTGACAAATAAGCTTCAGCTTATACAATGAGTCAAGTAAGAAGGCCCTTAGCTGTAACCAGCCAATCTTGTGACAGTGTTTTATAAAAGAACATTCATTCTTATGACTCTAATTTTCTATAGAAATGATTAGTATGAAACATATCACCTTAATATGCGAAAAAAGTAACTATGTTCGCTAAGGATAACCAATTACCGCATTAAAAAAGACATACACACACACCACACTCAAGCCGTGGTGTTCAATTTAATCCAACTGTGCCAAATTACAATCCTTTGATTCATAAGTAAAGAAATTATTAACACAAAGCACCATTTGTTCATTGATCCATTGAAGTCGTCCTTGCGGACCCATTAACGCGCGACTCCACGTCAAGCATCGTTGATCCACTGCTCATTGGCCCTTCGCGCCGTAATCAAAGAGGCCGGCGACTTGGGCGCCGCCATCGTGATTGAGCGGCTGTGCAGCATGCTGACGACTGACGTCATGCTGGGACGGAGGTTCGGGTCCTCCTGGACGCAGAGCAACCCGATGTGAACGCACCTCAGAATCTCCTGCGCCTGGCGGCCGTCGGTTGGGCAGCCGTCGACCAGCTGCTGCACGCTCCCGCGATTCCAACGCCTCCAGACCTGCACATCCATGGAGTGAGTTAGCTCTCCATTGAGTGGTCATAGCAAGCAAAAAAAAAAGGTGTTGTTAGTGGATTACAAAGGTAAGGAGATCTTCAAGAGGCCCTGAATCCTGTGTGTACACGTTGCGTCGGCCTGTGATGATCTCCAGGACAAGGACGCCGTAGCTGAAAACGTCTGCTTTAACCGAGACCAGGCCATGCATGACGTACTCCGGTGCCATGTATCCGCTGCATTTTGAAGACACAGCTTGTCAGCAGACTAGAGAGACAAATGGTAAATTTACTTAGCTCCGGCAATGCGGTTCGTATTTAACTGTACAAGCAGAGTCCTTGTTAAAAACAATTATTGGAGACAGTGGACTTACTAGGTGCCGGCAATGCGGCTTGTGTTTGCAACACTTGAATCGATATTAAACAGCTTCGCTAAGCCGAAGTCCGATATCTTGGGATTCATTTCTGCATCCAACAAGATGAATATAGTGTTATAGCAGTGTCACTCCTCATTTGAACTTTAGGGCACTTAATACAGGTGGAAGTTACATGCAACAGACTACATTTGTTGACAATATCTCTCCATCTCCACATGGTCGCCTTCTTGGACAGGGTCGGGGCCAAGATTGAATGACAGCGGTGCTAACTAGTGATGAGCTGCAGGACAAGTGTAATGTAGATTGCGCTAACTTTATATTTCTTTTACATGGAGTAAGGCAAAATTATTACTTGTGCTGTGATTTTCCCTCATCCTATTAGCGTAAATTATCGTCCTTAACTACATTTGTGCTATTATGGTCTTCCTGATTCTAATACTAACATGTTCCCTCTTCCTATTTATTGGAAAACGTGCATAGCAAGTCTAGCAAAATATTGGTTTGACAAATAAGCTTCAGCTTATACAATGAGTCAAGTAAGAAGGCCCTTAGCTGTAACCAGCCAATCTTGTGACAGTGTTTTATAAAAGAACATTCATTCTTATGACTCTAATTTTCTATAGAAATGATTAGTATGAAACATATCACCTTAATATGCGAAAAAAGTAACTATGTTCGCTAAGGATAACCAATTACCGCATTAAAAAAGACATACACACACACCACACTCAAGCCGTGGTGTTCAATTTAATCCAACTGTGCCAAATTACAATCCTTTGATTCATAAGTAAAGAAATTATTAACACAAAGCACCATTTGTTCATTGATCCATTGAAGTCGTCCTTGCGGACCCATTAACGCGCGACTCCACGTCAAGCATCGTTGATCCACTGCTCATTGGCCCTTCGCGCCGTAATCAAAGAGGCCGGCGACTTGGGCGCCGCCATCGTGATTGAGCGGCTGTGCAGCATGCTGACGACTGACGTCATGCTGGGACGGAGGTTCGGGTCCTCCTGGACGCAGAGCAACCCGATGTGAACGCACCTCAGAATCTCCTGCGCCTGGCGGCCGTCGGTTGGGCAGCCGTCGACCAGCTGCTGCACGCTCCCGCGATTCCAACGCCTCCAGACCTGCACATCCATGCAGTGAGTTAGCTCTCCATTGAGTGGTCGCACGCTCCCGCGATTCCAACGCCTCCAGACCTGCACATCCATGGAGTGAGTTAGCTCTCCATTGAGTGGTCATAGCAAGCAAAAAAAAAAGGTGTTGTTAGTGGATTACAAAGGTAAGGAGATCTTCAAGAGGCCCTGAATCCTGTGTGTACACGTTGCGTCGGCCTGTGATGATCTCCAGGACAAGGACGCCGTAGCTGAAAACGTCTGCTTTAACCGAGACCAGGCCATGCATGACGTACTCCGGTGCCATGTATCCGCTGCATTTTGAAGACACAGCTTGTCAGCAGACTAGAGAGACAAATGGTAAATTTACTTAGCTCCGGCAATGCGGTTCGTATTTAACTGTACAAGCAGAGTCCTTGTTAAAAACAATTATTGGAGACAGTGGACTTACTAGGTGCCGGCAATGCGGCTTGTGTTTGCAACACTTGAATCGATATTAAACAGCTTCGCTAAGCCGAAGTCCGATATCTTGGGATTCATTTCTGCATCCAACAAGATGTTGCTCGCTTTGAGATCCCGGTGAATCACCTTCAACCTTGAATCCTCGTGAAGGTAGAGGAGCCCTCGACCGATCCCCTCGATGATTTTGAACCTTTGCCCCCAACTTAGCTCTTTCTGCCGCGCAGGATCTGTAAGTTTATTTTGAAAAACAAAACTGCTGACTGAGCGAAGTTTTCCCCCAAAAGGCAAAAAGAAAAAAAAGGTCATCGGATTATCGGAGATGAAATGGTAGCAGGATCTTGGCCGTCTGAATGGAAGTACCGAAAAGGATCTTGTCGAGGCTTTTGTTGCTGAGTAACTCGTAGACGAGAAGCCTCTCCTGTTCCTCCATGCAGCAGCCAAGAAGGCGCACCAAGTTCTTGTGCTGAAGCTTTGCAACAAGGACTACCTCATTCTTCATCTCCCCTTGTCCTTGTTGTGAAGTTGTTGACAATCTCTTCACTGCAATTACCTGACCATTTGATAGTGTTCCCTGAAGAGATCGTCAATTTTTAGTGTGTACTTGTAAGGGGGGAAAGAAACCAGCCTCGCGGAGCAGGTTCTAAATTAAATTTTTGCTCTTTGGAAAACAAATTGTGGTGTGCTTAAGTAATTACTTTGTAAACTGGCCCAAATCCACCTTCCCCGAGTTTATTTTTCTCTGAAAAGTTGCCAGTGGCAGTTCGAAGGGTACTGAAATCGTACAGAATAAAATCTGAGCTTCTCATTTCTTCTTCATCTCCACGCTCTGTTTATGAAAAGGTATTAGTCAAAAAACTGAAGAGTGCATTGCGTCACACTATCATAATAGTTCTTTTGTTTCAGCACTTACTTGCAATCGACGCATGGTTCTGTACTGGCTTCATCCTGTGTCTCTTACAGAAATAGCCAACGACTAGCAGTAGCACCATCAAAGTTGCAGCAGCAGGAATTGAGATAAGAAGAGCTGTCCTCGCTGTGTGATTGCCCCCTACATCGGCAGCGTGTGTCGTCAAAAGGACAGAACAAAAGCGTGTGTCGTCACTTTTCTGATGGTTTGCTTTAGATTGCATCACATTTCAGACTCAATGTTTATAGAGAGTACTGTTGGCAAACGAAAGGAATAATTTCCTAGTTGCTATATATTATAATTTCCCTGTAAAACCAAATCAAGCAAACGCGTTACGAAAGGGACAGGAGACGTTGACTGACCGTTGCTTCCTGGGGCTGGGGCGGCGGGGATGTTGCTGCCATTGACTGGTGGCCCAGCTCCCGGCGCCGGCGCCGGCGACGGCGACGGCGACATGGCCGCCTCGACAGCCTGGGCGTTGTAGAAAGGGAACTCCTCGAACCGGATGGAGCAGCTCCTGTGCACGATCCGGCCGCCTTGCTTCACACCGCAGAGCTTGGGAATGTTCGCGACGGCGTGGGAAAGGCAGACGTGGCAGTCGTCGGCGGCAAGGTCCCGCGTGCACTGGACCATGCCGTAGAGCCTCTCGAACGGCGTGACGTCCGCCGCGCCGGCCGCGAACAGGCGCGGCCCCGTCCCGTGCGCCGCCTTCCCCGTGAGGTTGCTCATCAGCGCGCCGAGCCGCGACATGAACTGCTCCGGCTGCGTCGCGTTCTGCGTGTTGCACAGGTAGATCGCGAAGTTGGCGTCCACGGCGCCGAAGAAGCTCGCGTTGGAGTGGCGCAGCAGGCAGGAGTCGTAGACGTCCATGGCCCTCCTCTGGCCGGGGCACTCGCTGGCCACGTCCTGCGCCGCGGCGCCGAGGCACGCGAGGCAGTCGGACGCGTTCACGTCGGCGCGGCACTGCGCGAGCCCGTACGCCTGGTCGGGCGAGGCGCCCGTGACTTTCGTGGCGAACCCGGAGGAGGACGCGGCCGCGGCGGCGGGGAGCGAGGCGAGGAGCGCGGCGAGGTTGGCCTGGAACGCGCTGCCGCGCGTGTAGTTGGTGTCGCTCGGGCACTCGGTGTAGAAATGGTCATCGGCGTAGGCGTTTGTCCTCGTGCCGGCGAGAGACAAACTGACGAGGAAAAGGACGGGGAGCAGGCTGTGCTGCATGGCTCCTGCGGAAACACCTTCGTCTGCCTGGTGTTTCGTTTCTGTAAATGTTATGCTGTTGTGGATGTGCGCGCAGTGTTATTGTATGGCTCCCGCTTTTCTGAGCAAACGTTTCATACAGCTGCCGATCGAGCGGCTCCAACTTCCTTTGTTTGGTAAATATATATCAAGAAGCCAATTCGGATTATCCACTACTTTTTTTTAGGGACGGATTATCCACTACTGGCAAACCGAATTTTCCTGTGGGCCGAAAACCCACAGAGAACACCAAAAAACCATCAAAGTTCATTTTCGTGATGGCCAAGCAATAGCACACAGAGATATGATGAAACAAGAAAAACTAAATTAATTGTCTCTGTGAACCCTCAAACGTACATCCAACCTTTATAAACGCCTATAAGAGAATAGAGTGCAATTATAATGCTAGAGTTAATGTCTCCTTATTGTAGTATTTAAACCCAATTATTAAAAAATTATTCTACAGGAAAATTTACTCAGGCCATCAAACTTGAGTTTGTTTACCTGGTATCACTGCCAATCAGGGTCTGCACAAGACAAGTTTCATTAGAAAGTTTTTGCATTGGGCCAGTGGCAGATAAATGATTGTCCTAATGAAGAAATACTTTCATGACCTGGAAACAATATGCACATGTTGTATCAATTTGTATTTTGCGTCAAAGGAAGTACCCAATAATAATCAGACAAGGAATGTCAAGGATGTGGACGGCATGCATACATTAATTTTTTTAGCCAGCTCGTCCAAGGAATCAAAACAGGATAGACCATTTTCAAGCAAAACATGCTTATGAGTATGACTTGTCCAAAGACAACTTTGGTCAGGTTCCTCATGCTGTATCACATCTTATTGATGCTGAGTGTAACACTGTTTTGATTTAATAAAGATTGACCTTCTCCTCGCAAAAAAAAAATACCCCGTTTGATTCTTTCTTTCTTTTGTCCTTTTTATTTTTGCAAGGATATGTCCTTTTTTATTATTTATTTGTTTTTTACTTTCAGGGATGGGATTTTGAAACAAAAAAAAAACAGATTTACTTATTCCAAATCCAAATATATAAGAGTTTTTGCATCATTTTTATATCCTACATTATGATTGCGTACGTGAGGATATGACACTCAACAGAACTAATGTGACAATTTGTACACTACTCATGAAAAGACCGATATCATTTGGCCCAGAAATGGGATGTTGATCTTTGGCGGTGAAGTATAGACGAATAGGCCCGTATCTTTAGAGGCCGTTTGATAGGGGCCTTCTTTTGTGGATGACGAGAAAGAGTAGCCAAAAAATGACAAAAGCAAGAGTTCTACAGTGTAGTATAGTAGAAGCTAATTTTTATTTCAAAAAATAGTAGAAGCTACTTTCATCTTTTACGTACTTATTTTTTTATAATCCTATCTTAGTTGTTATAGTTCTACGGGAAAATACATATCGAAGGCTTGGGAAGATATCTTCCTACCCAAGCCTCATCCAATGGCTGTCGGCTGAGAAAGTGCCTTTTCAGGAAAGCACCCATGGAATTGTTAGTTCGATGATTTTACCCACATTTTACAGCAATGCTGTCGAGAGAAATTTTACAATTAAGGGTTCAATCCGCACACCTGTCCGAATTTGGCACCAAATCCACGTGCCTTTCAGAATAAGGAGACAGTTGTCGCGCGACCCTTCACGCGATAAGGGAACGCACGACTCTTGCCTCCGGCGGCCACGTGTTCGAAGCCACCCTGACCCCCCCC
>LAPY01001524.1:50973-63939 GCA_000970635.1 Eragrostis tef
GTAACGGACCCCCGCCATTGTTGTAGGATACATATACGTGTAGCGTGGCCTCTTTTGGTTGGGACGCCGGCCGGCCGGCCGTGTCCGGCGCCTCACCGCGGGCAGGAGCTCAGAACAAAGATGGACGCTCTCTCGATCGAAAGCGCGTTCTGAGCTCTCCCCGGGTGAGCGGACGGACGGACGACGTACGGCACGACGGCGAGGTGCGGTGTTGGGATTGTTTCTGGTAGGTGCGCGTATATATAGAGGCTGGACCTCGAGGGACATGCAAGCTTCTCAGAATGGGTACGAGGAGAAAGGCGAGCCGCTAGTCCCGCGCATGCGTACGTGCACGCGACGGCTCGTGCGTGCAGAGTTGTCTTGGCTCGTTTGGGTTCTATTGGGCATAATCATCCATTCTGTTTTTAGCAGAAATGTTGTGCCACTTTTTTTTTTTGAGAATTAAATGTTGTGCCACCTGGTCAGGCCAAGATCAGCACCACACATTCCCTGTCCAGCCCATTGATTGCTCAACAATTCACTTGGGCCACCCTCTGATTCTAGCCCACCCCGCCAGAGCCCAAGCCTACTCTTTCATCATAAACAAATTCAGAGACAAATTAACTACTATTAAGGCTAACAAGCTCAACCATGCTGGTCGCCTTGCATACATAAATTCAGTCTTTGCCTCCATCCCAGTTTACTACATGGTTAATGTCTTCTTTACCAAAAAAATTCCTAGCCAAGCTTAATACCGTTGATCCGTATTCAGCTTACCTAGAGCCTGCCTGTTGGAGTTGCGTTCTCTACTCTAAATGGGTTCGTTTTTATTTTTAGACACCTTCTCTCCAGCTATATACAACCATGATTCATCTACTACAGAATCCAAATCAGGTTTGTTTGCCTGCCTCTTGTCGCAACTGCAGGGCTCGACATCACACTGATGTATGAGTCTGGTTTCTATGATTTGTTGGCCATGTGCAGTTGCAAGCCGACTACTTTAATCTGCATAGTTGTATGTCGTCTTTAACTAGCAAATTACTCGTGCGTTACTACGGGAATAAGAAATATCACAAATTTATCACCATCCCTACTGCATACCGCGCGCACTTATCATGGTTGGTTTCACGTGTCAAGTGGGACCCACAATTTATTTTTAAGAGAGCTAAGTGCAAATGTGGGTGTTGTTTAAAATAATTTTTTTATTCAAGATTTACAAGACAACATGTAAGTTAAAAATTTAAAAATGCATAAACAATAGCTTACAAAATTATTGAGCATTGGTTGGAGGTTCTTGCTAAATATTGAGCACAAGAAATATCTAATTATTAAGAAAGTGAAAATGATTGGATGAGTAATATTGTAAGGGATAATGATGCTTTCATATAATACGATTGTATGATTCCCACTTGACAAATCACCTAAATTAGTATTTCTAATGTAGGTAACCATAAGAGAACTATAAAGGTTCGCAAAGAAAAAAAAAGAAGAGAACTATAAAAAAGTGAGACTGCCACCATGCCGTATCAATTATATTAATATGAATAACATGTCGTCCAAAATGCCTCATATGACTTAATAGCCTGGACGGTTAACATGGCTAAAATGCTAGTGCTTGAACTGCGTGATAGTTCAATGTTCTTTATTGATGGTGATCACTGTTGCCCAAGCAACATATAATCTACACTGCAGCCTTAGTAACCAAATACTAGTTAGTTGGTAACATCCAACATATGTTAGTTGGTGTGGTAGAGAATGTAGAGATCTCTTGGTGTGGTTGTCTATATCGTCATAGGTTAGTAACTGTATCATACCATTTATGTAAAATATTTTTATTGTAAGCTAGGAGTTAATGGTAATGCGTTATGAGATTGGCAGCCTAAAATCCTAACTGTGTTGGACATCAAGTTGAAATCATATGTCTCGTGTTCAAGCCTTTTACTTTGAATGGTACACGAATCACCGGGCTGCCAAAGGTTTATTATGTTCCAGTAAGAGTCATCCACCGGGTATTTGCGTATTCCAACTTTCACTGCATTTGGTTTGTTATCCAAGATAAAACGTGGGCAGAAAATATCTCCATGAGAGTTGATAAAGTGGAAAGCTTTTCTATCTAAGCATTCAAGTCCCAACAATGTAACCATATGTCCTGAATGATTATTTTACTTAAAAACTTCAGTCATAAAAGGGACAGATACATCTCACAATGCCTCACTTCGCCAAGTCCTTGCTTTGTGAAAAGACACCCAGAAGAGGAATTCCATCCGCAAAATCCTCGCTGATAGATTCAACCTCACTTATGGGTGTTGTACTTACATCGCCCACTTTGTATGATCTAATTTTCATAAAAATAAAAAATCACACGGAAGTGAAGTGTCAATCATTATAAGTATATAGTTCAGTCCCTTCACTTTCTCAATCGTACTTAGCTCAGTCGCCAAATGCTTAGGAGATGTCCCGTACTAGTATAGAATGCTTAGGAGAGGTAGAAAAAAGAAATGCTTAGGCCAAATTTAATGAAAGTTTTATCGATACTAAATAAGGTACCACATCAATTAAAAAAATGACATTGTAAAATTAAGGTACTGTTAAGTGTTTCATTTTCATTAAATGAGATGCCATGTCACCATTTTTATGATGTGGCATTAAATTAAAGAGGAAAGAGATTGAGCGTAGTTTCATAATGAAACCATGAGTACACTATTTTCAAAATATGTTGTCTCTTGCATGTACACTTTGAAAACAAAAAGATAAAACAATGCATTGCAATACCTATTTCAATCATCAAACAAACATGTCTGTGCTTGTGGCATAATTGAAAACAACAAAATGAAATGATGCATTGGGAGTAGTCTAAGCAGGCAAGGAAATTAAAACACAATTTTTGAGATGGGAGCAATATCCACTAAAACACGATGTCAGGAATACCACAATAGTATTTGGTTTGAGGGTTTGGGGGTATTGATTGGGAACAATAGGGCAAATAAAGGTGGGTCCTACCTGACATAATGAAGTACGAGAGCCGGAATCCTCTCCACGATCCAGCAAAGGCCGCGGGATCTCCTCCTGTAAACGCCAGTCTTGCTTGCAGTACGTAAAGTTGACAGCAAAAACTGGAACATGGAAACCGTATAGAAACATTGACACATGGTTTTGGCTCAGAAAAAAAAAATACTGCCACAGCATACATACATCCTTTGATCCAATTCCTGACGTAGTACTAACTAATTAAACCGAGCCGTATGTCACTCAAGTACAGTGCAAGTAAGTGTTGGTCATTACACAGAGACATGCATGCTGGCATCCAAATACAAGAGTAGCACACACAGCCTTGTTATGACTACTTGCATCTTAATAGGGCGAATAAAGGCGGGTCCTGCCTGACACAATGAAGGATGACTGGATGAGAGAATTGGAAAGGAGGGATCCTCTCCGCGATCCAGCAAAGGAGCATAAACCGGAATACATATGGAAACCGTATAGAAACATTGACACATGGTTTTGGCCCAGAAAAAAAAATACTGCCACAGCCTACACATCCCTTGATCCAATACCTGACGTAGTACTAACTAAACCGAGCCGTGTGTCACTCAAGTACAGTGCCGGCAGACAAGTAATGGTTGATCATTACGCACATTTGACATTTGTTATGCCTACTTGCATCTTAATCAGTCTCACATCGATCATCCTCGATCTTGGAGGAATGAATCGATCCATACATCATCATCAATCAAGTGGCACTCGATGGATCTGCTTAATTAGCACTTCTTGCCGACGCGGCAGTTGAGCGCGCCCGAGAACTGCGTGAGCTCACCGACGTGCTGGCCGCTTTTGGCGGAGATAAAGTCGAGCTTGTCGAAGACGCGCTCGTTCTGGCCGCCGGACTCGTTGAAGAAGGCGCCGTTGAGGAAGACGTCGTCCTGCGACTTCCACACCCAGTTCTTGTACTCGCTGTATGGCGTGTACTCCCTCTTGGTGACCTCCTTGTAGTTGATGTCGTCGACGGCCCTGAACCGGTTGCCCTGGCTGATGATGGTGGGGTTCATGTTGCCGCCGATGGCGTACATGAGCCAGTGCGTGTAGTCGTTGTTGACGACATGGAAGAATCCGTACCGGCACCTGGGCATCCTCTGCACGAGCCCTTTCCCGAAATGGTTGAACGCGACGGTGATCTGCATGATCTTGTCCTTGGAGAGCCCGTTGCTCCCGCCGAAGAGCATGACGTGGTCGTGCTTGGTGAAGTGGCCGTTCGAGATGGTGATGGCGGTGGACCCGTCGGTGACGTCGATGAGCCCGTCGGCGCAGTTGAACATGGACACGTGGTCGATCCACACGTTGCTTGACCCCATGACGGAGATGCCGTCGCCGTCGCTCGCCGCGCGGAGCCCGAAGTGGTGCTCCGAGTCGCGGATGAGTCCCCCGAAGTGCGGGACGGCGTGGTGGATGTGGAGGTTGTGGGCCCGTGACGTGCACCTGCGCGCCGCGGCCGTCGATCGTCTTGTCGCTGTTGACGATGAGCTCGTTGGCGAGGTTGATGATCATGTCGTGCGCGAAGGTGATCCAGAGCGGGCGGTCCTGGACCACGCCGTAACGGAGCGTGCCCTGCCTGGGGGAGACCATGTTGAAGAGGTCGTCGCTCGGGTCGGTCACCACGTAGATCTCGCCGGCGAGGCCGCCAGTGGCGCGGTGGCCGAACCCCATCGCGCACTTGGCCAGCTGCTTCCGGTTCTCGGCCCAGTCGGCGCGGCAGCGCCAGCACTGGTCGATCGGGTTCGTCGCCACGCACGGGCCCTTGTACTCACGACGCAGGCCGCGACGCGCCGCGCCGGGCGTCGTCGTCGAATTCGTCGCCATGCTCCTGTTTGCGCACTCACGCACCCGTCAGTGAGGCCACTGCTTATATATTTGTGATCAACATACACACACAACTGACCAAAACAATTCATAGTACTCACTTCTCCACGTCGTTGTTGAAGCGGTTCATGGTCTCGATGGGGTCGCTGACGAAGGCGCCGCGGTTGTAGGAGCCGGCAACCTGCTCGCGCTTCGCCCAGTACTCCTCATCCGCGGTTTTGTTGATCGCCGTCGGCTGCGCCGCGGCGGCGACGATGGCGAGGACGTAGAAGAGAACGGACAGGGGGCTCCTCCCCACGACGACGGAGCCCGCCATTGCTGCCGCTCTCCCCAGATCGATCGATTGACGACGGGCAAATAACACTACCAATGGTATCCTAGCTGTTTCTTCGGTCGGAACTTGGAATATATGGTCGTCGTCGGCGTGCGTGCGCCGGCCGGCTCGCGCGCCGCGGGAGGGAAGGGCTGACGATTCCTCCTTTCCAACAAAGTTTCGAGCCCTCCCGGGTAAGGAATGGGGCCAGCGCGGTACGTGAGCTTTGCTCGTGGCGCGCCTCGAGGAGTTTCTATAGCACGCGGCGTGGAAGGCGGAGGACGTGAACGTGAGACTCGCCGTGATCTGTGGCGCCGCTCGTTTGGCCGTCTTTTTTTAGGGAAGGTCTCGGGTCTCTCACCTGAAAGCTATTGACGACAGTCGTGCATGGATGGACCTGGACGGACGGCTCCGACGAAAATGGATACAACTTGAAATGGCTTAATATGGAAAGTAGTATGCAGCATCCATCTGTGATTAAGGAAGGGAATCACTCTGGCGAGAATCGCCATGTTTTCTGGCTGTCACCAAGAAGATGGCAAGAGGGCCGGGACACGATATATATGTGTGGTAACGTTCACTCACTATCGTCAAAAACTCAACAGAACCAATGTGCCGCGTTTGTCTCGTGCTGTAGGAAGGAAAACCATAAGATCAACCACAATATGGTGGTAAAGCGGACAATAAGAAGTAAAATTATTGACCGCATGATATATTGTGCAACTAGTCTATAAATAGCAAAAGCTATCTGTTGACATCAGAATTTGTTAACTATCCATATGTTTATGAAGTGACTAAGAAAACATTATATCACTCTCATCCCCCTCTTTCACTATGGACTGGTTTTAGCTCAGACATTGTGAACCGTTCAATAGTTAAAGTTACCCATGGGTGAGACCCATCTATATGGACTACTTTTCCAATTCCGTTTGCAGTTGTCCTAAAGAATGGCCCCACGGAATACATCAGCTACACGGGAAAGAAAGATAGAAAATTGCAGTGTCGCCTAGCACCTCCAAAGGTTTTAATTAAGGCCTAAAAAAACTTGATTTTAATTAAGATGAGCATGTAATGTAATGTAAAGTAATGTAATGACTTCATGTTGTTAGATGCGAGGCGTCCAATGTTTGTGATCATTGATCACGGGGAGAAATCTAAACATGGGTTCAGGTTCCAATTTCCATTGAAGAAAAAAATATGAATCACATTCCTTCAGCCTCCTGGCCTCATCTGCTGCGCGAGCTCATGCACCGCACATTCTGCTCTCTCCTAACAGTACGGAATTCAACAGACCCGAACACAAGACTCGAATATCATTTTAAAACAAAGCACAACGAAGATCAGGGGCGAAGCTATGTGTAATCGTCGGTGTCAGCTGACACCGTCGACTTGCAGCAAAATCGAAGGAAATCCTCCCTTTACTGTTCATCAGCTTAATGACCCCGTCACATGAGCTTGCTGACACCGTCGGCCAGCACGGCTGCCTTCGCCCCTGACGAAGATCTACACAGAGTCCGACTCTACGATTATTCTTCATTCCTCCCCTGACCCATTACGCCGCAAGAGCAATGCCTTCCTTAGATGCCGAAGCTTCCACCTCCTCAGCTGATCGTTCAGTCCCCGGCGCATCTTAGAATTGTGCACAACCTCGTTCTTGATAAAGCTATGCCGTCATGTCTGACCAGTTATAATTTGCTGGTGCTGAGTGCTGCTTTCTAATGGATGTATGGACGGGTTGGACAGACCAGTCATACGTATACTAATCTTATATTTACTAATTAGAGGCTCCTTTTGAAGCCTACACGTTAATCGAAGAAAAATTCTCTAAATTCTCACAAAAAAGCAAAACATCTAGCCGTCGAATTGAATGTTTGATAAGTAAGAACCATTGAATCTAAATCGAAGTAAATTACCCACCAGTGCCATTATGAAAAAATTGGTTAAAGTATCAAATCTGTCATTACAGAAAAAGAAGAAAAAAAAGGTAATCTAAAGAACTTGTGGCAAACTCCAGCACCTAGGGTTTCTGCGGCTGTATAGCACATTAGAGAGAACAAATAAGCAACTTGGGGTCGAGACACGAGCCGATCAACTCCGGCAGCCTTTCCAAAGAAAACATCGTTGGTGACGTGATTTGGGCAAGATGAACTATGACACGCATGTTGTCTAGCTCCTCTGTTAAATTGCCTGACGGGGAGCACCTGAACTTTTGACGCGCGGAGACGCGGTGCAACGGGATCAAGGTTGATTTTGTTACGCCATGACAGCGAGAATGCCGGCAATGAAGGAATTACAGCTATCAGGGCCGGTACTAGGAGATCAATCGAGAGGAAGGTGGGAGCACAAGAGTCAATAATCGTGATGCCGATGTGTAGGAGACGAGCGGGGCTTCTAAGGTGCGTGCTGTGGTATGTATCCAATAATATTCCAGCTCAATTTGCCCCACTGTATTTGTACTGCACCACGAGTATTTGCACTGCCCCACACAGCAAACATGTCCACTGCATGCATGCGTCCACAACAATTTGGAGCACCAGATGCCTATGCAAGCATGAATGTCTATTTGCATGTGCACGCGTTGCCGTTTTGCATTGCGGTTAGGATTGGAGGTGGTCTAAGCATGCGAAATTTGTGGAATCCTGTCATGATCAGGATATGAATATTCATGGAGAAAAGTAATTCTTTATTCTTCTGGTGTAGGTTGGAGTTTTACGCAGAAAAACAATCAACTTCAGAAAAGGGCAGATGCGCCTCCATCGTTTCCTCAACACATCAAGTTGTGCTGCTTCCGTGCCAAGGGGCAGGAACTACAAAGAACAGAGGAACAAAAGTTAGGGACAGTCCTGAAATTAAAAAGAAAATCGATGGTCAAACCTGGTATGTCAGCTACGTCTTCAGTGGATATACGAGACTAAAATTTGTTTCTGACTAACAGTCTACAATTTTTAACGATGAATTTATACATAATGTACTATTGTTACCACTCTTGAGAACAAAGAAAAAAAGCTAAGGCAAGCTCGACAATTTTTTTCCCTGTCCAGTTATGTGATCTTAGCCTAAGGCAACTTTACAACAGCTCTTGACAAGTGTAGACCAACAACATTAGGATGTAAATTGTGAGATACATAAAAAATATATGCCAAATGTTTTAGACACAATATTCTTATAGCATTTCTCAAAATGAATCTAGCACCTCATCTTGACAAAAATTACTTAGTAGTAGAAGAAATTAGCAACAGGGAGAACACAGGCCAGTGATATATTTCCATTTTCATAAAATGCGATTGATAGATAAAGTTATAGGTTGGAAATGAAGCAAATAGTTTTGTTTTCTAAAATTAAACTCAAAGTCATATTTTAAAATAAAAAATTACATATAAAACATTGTCTAGCCCGTGCACGTGCACGGGTTGATGAGCTAGTATATATAACTGGAGGCTCACTGCGTGGCAGACTTCGATCGGTGCATGTGCACGCATGCACGTGTGCGCCGCTTGTTTTTTGTGTTGACGAAAGACGATGGAAAGAGCAGGCAACAACCAAGGGTCCAAGGCAGAATTGCAGAAATTAGACATGGCTACATCCAGAGCATGCGACACCTAGCTTCAAAGCGCTTTAATGGTAGAATAACACAACCGCATAATAGCACAACAACCACGTAATGAACGTGTGGTTTGATTTTACGTACAACGGCTTATATTGTAGTAAGTGTTGTTACGCTGAATACCTGGTTACTCTGAATTGTGTCAGCAATCAAATTTTTTTTGCTCGTCCGTAACATTCGGTACTTGTTAATTTTTTTCGAGAACTAGTTGCTTGTTAATTATTATAGTGAAATGTAGCCGAAGCGTGCTCAAGTGATGACATCGCATTTCGAAAAATACAAATTGAATCCATCTAGTAGATCGAGCGTCTTAATCATCGGCCAGAAGGTGCATGCCGTGTCAGGCACGCATGGAAACCGTGGTCTTATCACATTAGGCTATACTCGTTGAGCATGTGCACAGGAATCACACGCCGACGCAGAGCTATCTTTGCTGCCAAGTGAAGAACAGAATACAGAAATCCACACAAGCAGTCGAGCTTGATCACACAGCGCGAGAGAATCCACTAGTAGGTCCAGTTCCAGCGCAGGGACACTCGTAGATGCATCCTACCGTACGTGTGTTGAAACCACGTGAACAGTGATCCGACGCCGACGGCGGCCTGCTTCGCTGGACGGGCACGGCGGCGGGCGACGTGGACTCAGCCAGGACGTACGAACGCGCGTACGGCATTAACAGCGGCGCCGCACGAACAGAAGCCTTTGCGTGCTACTAATCTTATATTTACTAATTAGAGGCTCCTTTTGAAGCCTACACGTTAATCGAAGAAAAATTCTCTAAATTCTCACAAAAAAGCAAAACATCTAGCCGTCGAATTGAATGTTTGATAAGTAAGAACCATTGAATCTAAATCGAAGTAAATTACCCACCAGTGCCATTATGAAAAAATTGGTTAAAGTATCAAATCTGTCATTACAGAAAAAGAAGAAGAAAAAGGTAATCTAAAGAACTTGCGGCAAACTCCAGCACCTGGGGTTTCTGCGGCTGTATAGCACATTAGAGAGAAAACAAATAAGCAACTTGAGGTCGAGACACGACCCGATCAACTCCGGCAGCCTTTCCAAAGAAAACATCGTTGGTGACGTGATTTGGGCAAGATGAACTATGACACGCATGTTGTCTAGCTCCTCTGTTAAATTGCCTGACGGGGAGCACCTGAACTTTTGACGCGCGGAGACGCGGTGCAACGGGATCAAGGTTGATTTTGTTACGCCATGACAGCGAGAATGCCGGCAATGAAGGAATTACAGCTATCAGGGCCGGTACTAGGAGATCAATCGAGAGGAAGGTGGGAGCACAAGAGTCAATAATCGTGATGCCGATGTGTAGGAGACGAGCGGGGCTTCTAAGGTGCGTGCTGTGGTATGTATCCAATAATATTCCAGCTCAATTTGCCCCACTGTATTTGTACTGCACCACGAGTATTTGCACTGCCCCACACAGCAAACATGTCCACTGCATGCATGCGTCCACAACAATTTGGAGCACCAGATGCCTATGCAAGCATGAATGTCTATTTGCATGTGCACGCGTTGCCGTTTTGCATTGCGGTTAGGATTGGAGGTGGTCTAAGCATGCGAAATTTGTGGAATCCTGTCATGATCAGGATATGAATATTCATGGAGAAAAGTAATTCTTTATTCTTCTGGTGTAGGTTGGAGTTTTACGCAGAAAAACAATCAACTTCAGAAAAGGGCAGATGCGCCTCCATCGTTTCCTCAACACATCAAGTTGTGCTGCTTCCGTGCCAAGGGGCAGGAACTACAAAGAACAGAGGAACAAAAGTTAGGGACAGTCCTGAAATTAAAAAGAAAATCGATGGTCAAACCTGGTATGTCAGCTACGTCTTCAGTGGATATACGAGACTAAAATTTGTTTTTGACTAACAGTCTACAATTTTTAACGATGAATTTATACATAATGTACTATTGTTACCACTCTTGAGAACAAAGAAAAAAAGCTAAGGCAAGCTCAACAATTTTTTCCCTGTCCAGTTATTTGATCTTAGCCTAAGGCAAATTTATAAGAAAATCTACAACAGCTCTTGACAACTGTAGACCAACAACATTAGGATGTAAATTGTGAGATACACAAAAAATATATGCCAAATATTTTAGACACAATATTATTATAGCATTTCTCAAAATGAATCTATCACCTCATCTTGACAAGAATTACTTAGTAGTAGAAGAAATTAGCAACAGGGGAACACAGGCCAGTGATATATTTCCATTTTGCTAAAATGTGATTGATAGATAGCTTAAAGTTATAGGTTGGAAATAAAGCAAATAGCTTTTGTTTTCTAAAATTAAACTCAAAGTAATATTTTAAAATAAAAAATTACATATAAAACAATAGCCCGTGCATGTGCACGGGTTGATGAGCTAGTGTTCTAAAATTTACAGAGTTTTTTATTGCAATTGTACCGGGAAATCACCGACAAATGTAGCCTCAAACGTAAGTAATTAAACTGATGATATGCTGCAACAGCACAATGCGACCAGATGGCTATGCATAATGCATCGTCTATGAAATTGCCACGTCACGGTCGAACGTGCGTCTTTCTGGTCCATAGACCAGTTCCATGCCACTGATCGTTTTCTTCCGCCAAATCCCTCGCTGAACCCTAGCTCCCGCCGGCGGCGGCCCTGCGGAGCCGAATGGCTGGAGCTGTCGCACTCCGGCGGTCCGCTCGCCAGGGGCAGGAACTACAAAGAACAGAGGAACAAAAGTTAGGGACAGTCCTGAAATTAAAAAGAAAATCGATGGTCAAACCTGGTATGTCAGCTACGTCTTCAGTGGATATACGAGACTAAAATTTGTTTTTGACTAACAGTCTACAATTTTTAACGATGAATTTATACATAATGTACTATTGTTACCACTCTTGAGAACAAAGAAAAAAAGCTAAGGCAAGCTCGACAATTTTTTTCCCTGTCCAGTTATGTGATCTTAGCCTAAGGCAACTTTACAACAGCTCTTGACAAGTGTAGACCAACAACATTAGGATGTAAATTGTGAGATACATAAAAAATATATGCCAAATGTTTTAGACACAATATTCTTATAGCATTTCTCAAAATGAATCTAGCACCTCATCTTGACAAAAATTACTTAGTAGTAGAAGAAATTAGCAACAGGGAGAACACAGGCCAGTGATATATTTCCATTTTCATAAAATGCGATTGATAGATAAAGTTATAGGTTGGAAATGAAGCAAATAGTTTTGTTTTCTAAAATTAAACTCAAAGTCATATTTTAAAATAAAAAATTACATATAAAACATTGTCTAGCCCGTGCACGTGCACGGGTTGATGAGCTAGTATATATAACTGGAGGCTCACTGCGTGGCAGACTTCGATCGGTGCATGTGCACGCATGCACGTGTGCGCCGCTTGTTTTTTGTGTTGACGAAAGACGATGGAAAGAGCAGGCAACAACCAAGGGTCCAAGGCAGAATTGCAGAAATTAGACATGGCTACATCCAGAGCATGCGACACCTAGCTTCAAAGCGCTTTAATGGTAGAATAACACAACCGCATAATAGCACAACAACCACGTAATGAACGTGTGGTTTGATTTTACGTACAACGGCTTATATTGTAGTAAGTGTTGTTACGCTGAATACCTGGTTACTCTGAATTGTGTCAGCAATCAAATTTTTTTTGCTCGTCCGTAACATTCGGTACTTGTTAATTTTTTTCGAGAACTAGTTGCTTGTTAATTATTATAGTGAAATGTAGCCGAAGCGTGCTCAAGTGATGACATCGCATTTCGAAAAATACAAATTGAATCCATCTAGTAGATCGAGCGTCTTAATCATCGGCCAGAAGGTGCATGCCGTGTCAGGCACGCATGGAAACCGTGGTCTTATCACATTAGGCTATACTCGTTGAGCATGTGCACAGGAATCACACGCCGACGCAGAGCTATCTTTGCTGCCAAGTGAAGAACAGAATACAGAAATCCACACAAGCAGTCGAGCTTGATCACACAGCGCGAGAGAATCCACTAGTAGGTCCAGTTCCAGCGCAGGGACACTCGTAGATGCATCCTACCGTACGTGTGTTGAAACCACGTGAACAGTGATCCGACGCCGACGGCGGCCTGCTTCGCTGGACGGGCACGGCGGCGGGCGACGTGGACTCAGCCAGGACGTACGAACGCGCGTACGGCATTAACAGCGGCGCCGCACGAACAGAAGCCTTTGCGTGC
>LAPY01001524.1:69166-81587 GCA_000970635.1 Eragrostis tef
CATCCAACGCTTATGAAATCCCATAGAGAAAGGCCAGGGACATACCACTCAATGAGTAATAGAAATTGAAATGATACACGCGCTTTATTCATTCTTAAGAACACAGACTTATTGTATTTATCTTTCAGAATTTGAGACAGTACATATTTTTAGATTGTAATATTAGCATGATTCAGCTACCTTTAGTGTGATGCTTTTATATCCTGAAGATGAACTCTTTTTTTTTTCTTATTATATTATGAATTTGCGATTACTTTAAAAACTAATCTGGCAGTGGATCAGGCCTTGGTATCGATATGTACATTGATACAATGTATTATGTTGTAACATTTATGTATGCACTGACAGGTTGAGAGAGAAAGAGGAATCACGGTCAAAGCACAAACAGCAACTATGTTCTATAGGCACACTTCTGCATCCAGTGGACCAGATACTCCAAGATATTTGCTTAATTTGATTGATACACCAGGCCATGTGGACTTCAGCTATGAGGTGTCCAGGTCCCTTGCAGCTTGCCAGGGTGCTCTTTTAGTAGTTGATGCAGCACAGGGTGTACAAGCACAGACAATTGCAAATTTTTATCTTGCTTTTGAATCAAACCTGAGCATCATTCCTGTGATTAACAAAATTGATCAGCCAACAGCTGATCCAGATAATGTGAAGGATCAGTTGAAGAGGTTATTTGATATCGATCCAAGTGAAGCTCTGCTTACTTCTGCCAAGACTGGTAAAGGCCTTGAACAGGTATTACCTGCTGTTATTGAACGCATACCTTGCCCACCTGGGAAATGTGATTCACCAGTGCGAATGTTGCTATTGGATTCCTACTACGATGAGTACAAAGGAGTGATTTGTCATGTTGCTGTTGTTGATGGTGCACTGAATAAAGGTGATAAGATTGCATCAGCCGCGACTGGCCGCGCATATGAAGTTCAGGATGTTGGCATCATGCACCCTGAGCTTACGCCTACTGGAGTGCTCTACACTGGACAAGTTGGGTATGTCATTAGTGGAATGCGTTCGACTAAAGAAGCACGCATTGGTGACACCCTTCACCAGGCAAAGGCCACTGTGGAGCCTCTTCCTGGTATGGAATCCTGTCCTTGAAACATCTTTATATTGCCATCTGTATTTTCTTGGTCCGATTTAATCTGTAAACAGCATAAATGATGTATTGCAGTTCCATGTTTTGTACCCCTTTTCTTTGATATTTTGTTTGCTTGTGACTCATATGGAATAGTCTTTCAGGTTTCAAGCCTGCGAAACACATGGTCTTCTCTGGTCTCTATCCTGC
Organism: Eragrostis tef; assembly: GCA_000970635.1. Taxonomy (NCBI): domain Eukaryota; kingdom Viridiplantae; phylum Streptophyta; class Magnoliopsida; order Poales; family Poaceae; genus Eragrostis; species Eragrostis tef. Next base: position 70,461 of record LAPY01001524.1, read on the forward strand.
TGATGGGTCTGACTTTGAAGCTCTCAGTCATGCGATTGAGAAACTAACATGTAATGATGCCAGTGTCTCTGTTACAAAAGAGACAAGTACTGCGCTTGGCATGGGATTCAGGTACCAGATTGTTTTTATGTGAACTAATTCTTTTCTATTGTTTTCTTGACAGGTGTGGAACATGCTGTAATATATTGCTGATGTTTTTATGATTGTCTCTTGTACAGATGTGGATTCCTAGGATTGTTGCATATGGATGTGTTCCATCAACGGCTTGAGCAGGTATAGTTTTTCTCATAGTTTCAGTTCATTGGTTATTCATAAATTCTTAATGGATCAAGTGGTGTTGAAAATTGATGTGATTTTTTTTAATTCTTAGTTAGTATTGCCTAATTAAGGGCAATCTTTGCTTTGTAATTTTGGGATAGTGGCAGAGAACAGGCAGAAGGCTTTTGGATGCCTTTAGAAGCATGGAATCATTGAAATGTTTTAGCAGAGAAACTAGAAAAAATCTTTTCCTCACCAGTTTCATGGTTCTATGCCCATGATTTTTTAAGTAAACTTCCCATGTCAACATCCTGAAGACTGTTCCTTTCATTTGAACATAAAGATGACAAAGTTGGAATATGTTAGAAATATGGAGATTATCATCATGTAATGAAAACATTTTTGTGTGCCTGACAATTGCAATGAGATTCTGATATTATTAATGTGTTCATTTAGGAATATGGAGCACAAGTCATATCGACGATACCAACTGTACCTTATATTTTTGAATATGGTGATGGAAGGTGTGCATTCACAGTTGTGTTCATTATCCCTTTTTTATGATAGGAAACTATACTTAGGTTAATTTTGCAGCAAGGTACAAGTTGAGAACCCTGCTGCTTTGGCTTCAAATCCTGGAAAGCGTGTAGCAGCCTGTTGGGAGCCAATGGTCGTTGCAACAATCATTATTCCTAGTGAGTAAGATCTTCTTCCTTTTCTCACTAACTTCTTCTTTCTTGTGATATTTGAGCTTTACAAATAGAAATTGTGTATGACCTCAATCACTTTTCAGGTACGTGGGGCCTGTCATTATGCTTTGTTCAGAAAGAAGGGGCGAGCAGCTAGAATATACATTTATCGATGCGTAAGCCTTTTCTTTTCACTCCAAATCTCACTGTTTGAATAAGTGTTTTGTTCGTCCGTTTTCATGGCTATTTTTTATGCAGCCAAAGGGCTCTGTTGAAATACCGATTGCCATTGAAGGAGATAATTGTCGACTTCTACAATGAGTTGAAGGGCATCACGTCTGGCTATGCTACTTTTGATTATGAAGATTCTGAGTAAGTTTCTCTACAGACACTATAATAAAGCATGTCTGTTTACATCCTTTTCTGTTGGAAATTTTCTGATGAGAAAATATTCTCTTGTTTATGTTACTTTCTCGTATCAAATTGTTATTTTCTTATCTATGCTCCTTTATTATCCTGAAAATGCCAGTGCACGTTACTGAGCAATGCTATCCTCGAAAATATTTTCTCTTTTCAATCTAGCCCCTACAGAAGAATGGGAAGGGCCTTGATGATGCTCAAGGCCGAGCTTGGAGGAGAGAGTAGATGCTGACCTTTTTTTTTCTGTGTGTGAATTGTCTGCTATGTGGAGTGCCCTGCCTTTTCACACAGCAGGGGCTTAGATGTTACTTTGGAGGGTATACACATTCACCCATGACCTGGGCCAGGTGCCTATTACATCATGCAGAAACCCTTAGGGCAATTTGGACATTGTGCTGGGGCCTCCCCTCTTGACTGCCTTGAACACTGTCCTAATATGATCCGGGATCCCGGGGTTAGTAAATGTTCCCCCAAACCCAGTCCAGGTCAGCGCCCTCAAAAATATCTTTCGGCACATACATCATACATAAACTTCGCTGCTTCTATAATCCTTGGCCCCTGATTGCTTCCCAAGGGCATGGGAATTCTTCTCCCCATTCACAAACCAAAAGATGGTTTGTCATCAATAAGTGGCCAGTAATGCATAAATAGTCAATGTGAGAAGTAATTTCCATTTTTTCAAAAAAAAACTTTTCTTGCCATATGTTATGAAAATCTGTTTCGGTGATAAGAGGTAGAAGATAAATGCAAGAAATTCAGGTTGTTCATTCTTTTGCCCCCTTTTGATTTAAACTTCTTTATCCCATTCCTTCTTTGCAGATACCAACAATCTGATCTAGTTAAGATGGACATCCTTCTTAATGGTCAACCGGTTGATGCTATGGCAACTATAGTGCATAACCAGAAAGCTCAGCGGATTGGAAGGGAATTAGTGGAGAAGCTCAAGAAATTTATAGACAGGTATTAATCGTCCTCCTTTCTCAAATCCATCTTACATGACGTGTGTGTAGGCAAATATATCTATGAGCACGTTCCATTGGATCATTATGTCAGTTATGCTATGAATATTGTACAATTATCTGAAAAAGGAAAAAAAACTATTGGAACATTTTTTTTGGGTGCTTTTTGTCATGCTTAGAACATAATTTTATGATTGGGCTCATGCTGAACGGTGATATCATTCACATTTCTGCTACCTAGAACAATTATATCATGCTTTTGTTTGCTGCAATGCAGGCAAATGTTTGAGATCACTATACAAGCGGCAATTGGTTCAAAGGTTATCGCAAGGGAAACGTAAGATACTTGAAGCTGTTAAAAATCTTCTGAAGTATTTTGCCATTTTTATCTGGCTCTTTGATTAAAGATTCTTCTTCTTCTTCTTTTTCTTCTTTAAATGGAATAAAGATTCTTCTTTTTCCCCCCAATAGTGCTTTGAAATTACAATGTATATTTCACTGAATTTGTGACAACATTGCTATCCAGTCGTTCAGAATATTATAAGTCACTTTTCTTTGGCATTTTATGCAAGATAGCAACACAAGTTTCTAGCAAATAGAGACATCTACTGGATTTTATTTAAAAGAAAATCCGATCAAACCTTTATGTTGGCATAAAAGATCTGCCTGTAAAATTAATACCATGTGCTTTGGAAAATCGGCTCCAGTCTAGCATTGTTTAGTAGCAACATTATTGGAAGGATGTGATCTCGTCTTCCAACCAGTAGAAAACTGCCCTAGTCTAGTAACAATGTTCTTCTGCATGGTAAATATGTTGTCCATTTCAAATTAACTAATTGCATTTGAGAAGGCATTCCTTAGGAGGTCAAAAAACTTAATATACATTGCTGTCATATGGACTTTGCTTAGATTCTCTCTTTCGCAATTTCCAGTCTCTCAGCAATGAGGAAGAATGTTCTGGCCAAGTGCTATGGTGGTGATATTACTCGGAAAAAGAAGTTGCTAGAGAAGCAAAAGGAAGGCAAAAAACGTATGAAACGTGTGGGATCTGTTGACATCCCTCAAGAAGCATTCCATGAGCTACTGAAGAGCTCCAGCTCAAAATAGGTGATGCACTGTGACTGTAATCTTTATAGCTGTCAAAACTAGAAATAGTTGTGGCGGTAAGATGCGGCCTCTTGTAGAAGCCACTTTCTGAGGTGAGTTTTTGACACCGTTTTGCATAATGCCATGTTGAAGTTTAAATAGTTTCAGGTTTAATCTGGTTTGTTATATTCTGTGGGTTACAGGTCGTGTCACCGAGTCCGTTGAGTACATAACGATGGTTCCTGCTAAAACTTCCTGGAATGAGGGCTGAGAATCTCATTTGAGATCTTGTGTTGGGTGGGTGCCGAAGGCTCAGGGCTGCAGAGCATAGTGCTTACAGCTTTCTGTGATGAGATATAATTTTACAGACTGGTGAAGAATCCTTGAAGCTGCAGCAGAGACTCTTTGTATTTGTTCATTCATGGGTTCAAACTGGAGAACAATCTGTGGACTACCCGCGGAACCCAGTTTTGGCTGCTGCATTCTTCTTAGTTCTGACTTTTGCTTTGTAGTAGTTGATATGAGCATTTATTGTCATACTTCCTTAGACATAGATAGTTTGCTGAACCGATGCGATACATTGGAAAGAAAGTGGTTTGAATAAAAGCGTAGTTCTTCCAGCAAAACCTCTGGATGATTTCCCTTGGACCGATAGAATGTATTTTCCTTGGTGATATTTCCTACTCCCCCCATCCTTAAAATGATGTTAGTTGTCCGAAAGAAAAATTGCATATGGGGCACAGTTCATGGCGGTGTACAAGATGGCTAGGCAAAAGTTCAAAAAAAAAAAAAGTGGAAAGGCTTGTACAAAAAGAGTCTTGCACCAGCCGGGAATCGAACCCGGGTCTGTACCGTGGCAGGGTACTATTCTACCACTAGACCACTGGTGCTTGTGTGAAAGCGTTTATTTAATTATTAAACATCCAGTAAACCGTACCTGAGCAGGCAGCCTGCGCTGTCGCCGCTGGAAGCGGATCCGGTGCCCTCACAGGACGCCCGGTCCGGCACCGGCGGCGGTTGAGCCGAACTGGTCAAATCACCCAACTCGCTTCCCTCACTAGTCACTCCGCAGCCCCACCTTCACCCGTGGGTGGGCTCCTCGCCCATGGCGATCTCGCGCCTCCTGCTCCTCCTCCACGCCTTCGCCGCACTCGCCACGCAAGCTGCCGCGAGAGGTGGCCACGATCCGTCAGGTCTCTCCCTCGCCCCCTCTCTCTGTTCGTGTCTGCAGCTTGCACTGGCGCCTGTTTGAGCGTGCGAATGAGACAAGGCAAGGCAATGGTGCCGTGTTAGAACTTAGCACAAGCGAATCAAGTCTATGTCGAACCGGCGGGATCAGTCTCAGCTGGCTAGCTTTGGAGGACTCAGATCCCTCTAGTTTGTTGCATTCTGATTTTTTTTGTCTGTCTATTGTCCTTTTGTCAAGGGGTCTAGTTCCTGAAATAAAATTGGTTTGGTAGAACCTGTATGGACTGGGGGCGAACAGAGTCTTTGCATGTACAGAGATGGGCATTGTGCCCTTGGCTCATCGAATTTACCTACTCTGGAATAAATGATGTGTGTTGACTGTGGTTACATCATGTAGTTAGCTTACTAAAAGTCTAAAACACTGCTTGAAATCGGCATTCTTAGACGTGTAAATGTTGTAGTCGTGATGAAACATAGCCTCTTTATGTATTGTTTCTTTGACGTGATGTACCTTGATATATTTATATTGTTAAGTATATCTGTTTTGATTTGACAAGGAATTCCTTCTCTCAGATTTGTTCATCAGTTTCACATGGTTTATGATTTTTATTATCTAGATTACTGCACTTTTTGCTTGTAGCATGTTCAACTATACAGTATACTTCATTAGTTTTTCAGCAACTTTCTACCTATGCAGATTGAGACATGCCTAATGTTTTTTGTTGACCAGTTACCGATGACGGAAATCATGGATCATTTTCGCGTGACCTCCTTCAGGATAAGCCCCGTATCACGTATGTTTCAAATCATAGCTTTGACTTCTTTTTGATTTGTGCCTTGATTGCATGGCAATATCAACTGACTGTGTGATCTGTGGATTTGGAAAAAAATTAGGGAAGAAATGGTTCGTGGATATATGAGCAACCATGAGCTTGAGAAAGCGGTTCATGCCTTTGGAAGTCGTTGTCCTAATATCTCTAGGATATACAGGTACATGATGCATAATACTTCTTGAAGATAAGTTTATATGCCACTCTTAAGACCATCAGTTACTTTAGCCATTTAATTGTTGCCATCATGGCAGGTATTCATGTGTGGTTTACAGTAGAATTGAGAGTATTTGTTGATCACTAGGGATTCAGGATTCATATGTTGTTGAAAAAAAAAGGAGAAGAAAACCCGAAACAGATAGATGTCAAAAGAAACTTTAAAATAAATTCTACTTTGAAAACAAAGACTGTTCATAAGATATATTTATAATTCTAACTGTACTCTTTATGAATTTTTTTATCACAAATACTCTTTATGAATTGATACTGTGATTGAGCTCAGATGTTTAGTATATTATTCTTCCTTCCTTTTATCATCTTCCTTCCCAGTGTACTCATGTTTTTGCACTTCATTTACCTATTCTTTCTTCTCTCTTTGAGGGATTACACAAACCTGTTATCAGCATCGGAAAGAGTGTGAATAATTTTCCATTGGTATGTTACTTAAATGATTGTTTAGTTTTCGTTATGTTTTGCTAAGTTTCAAATTTGTGTACTGAAGAACTGTTCTGACTATTCCTGTAGTGGGTGATTGAAATATCAGATAAGCCTGGGCAAAGAGAAGCTGAACCAGCATTCAAGGTTTGTGGCGCCACCTATAACAAAATGCCAGTACTACAATCCCATGTTACCATTTATTCAGTTGCTTTCTATTTCTTATATTATAAACTATAATTGGCGGAGAGTTTATAGGCTGTTTATTCTAATCTCAGACTTCTCAGTGTTAATGGTGCCATTGATGTATCTGTGATGTAATTTGTGCTACACATTTGCAGTTCATTGGAAACGTTCATGGTGATGAGCCTGTTGGAAGGGAGGTTCTTATGCATCTTGCCAATTGGCTATGTGATAACTATCTTAAGGATCCGTTGGTAAGCAAGATGCCTTACTTGCTCTTTGCTCACTGTGGAGTTTACCACTCGCTAAACTCCTGTGATTTGTTTTGTGATAATTTCCTTTAGTATTGCTGCTTGTTTAATATTAGAAACTATTATGTAAAGTAAGAGTAAAATATATTTTTTATCAAACATTCTTGGAAATTTTAAAGGGAATGAAATAAGTTCTAAATCATGCTATGTAGGATACTGTGCTTATTTTTTCATGAACTGTGATGCACGGTACGGTATATTTTCATCAGTTTGTGAAAATGGCTTCCAGTATATGGTAACTTAACAGCTGAACTATTGTTTGTAGGCAACTCTCATTGTGGAGAACATCCACCTTCATATACTTCCAACTATGAACCCAGATGGATTTGCACTTAGATGGCGTGGTAATGCAAACAATATCGATCTCAACAGAGATTTTCCTGACCAAGTGGGTGCTCCCTTCTGTTGTGCCTCGTTTTCTATGGAAGCTTCTATCACACCTATTGTACTATACCTTTCTCTTGTAGCCATTCAATTGACATAGCCCCAATTTACAGTTTTTCTCCATCAACAATGATATTAACTACAGACAACCTGAAACTAAAGCTATTATGAACTGGGTAAATCAAGGACACTTCACGGCCTCTGCTAGTTTGCATGGGGTAACTATTCTCACCGACCGCAGTTATGTATAGGTATTTCTCTATTGAAATGGGGTCCTATGATTTCCTATTGTTTGGATTTTCCAGGGTGCTCTTGTTGCCAATTATCCATGGGATGGAACTAGAGATAAAAGGTGACTCCTACTTACATTCAATTTCAAGTATCTCAAGTAAAAGTGTTGTTCTATTTCTCTAAATTGTTTGAAGATCCAGTAAATCTGACAATCTTTTGAACAAGCAGCGCCCAAAAGGTGTGGTAGTGCGTGCTTTAGAGGATGTAAAATCGATTCTTTTACCTTCTGATTTCAAAACTTCACTACATTTTTTATGTTTGCTAATAGTTTATCCATGTGTGGGCTCCTTTATCTGTTCAGTATTGCTGCAGCTGTTGGTTGCATTTTATTCTTTATAAGGATCATAAACTGTGAAAACAGATTAACTTCAAGCCCGACTTAGTCTTATGAACAACTGATTTAAACATTTTTATGCATGATTGCATGAATCAAACCATTGAAGCAGAAATGGTGAGCGATTCTATGATGTGACATATTACCAGACTTACATGTCATGTAGTGCAATGATGAATGACTGCATATTGCCTTTTCTTTTGGTTAAATGTGAAAACTAAAGGGGTTTTCCACTTGCCATTTGGGGGCTCATTTCTTGATGACCTCTGTAAGTAACTTGTGATGTGAAGATATGTACATATCCTGAATGTTATCTTTTGCTTTCTTTGATTTACTGCTTTTCACATCTAGTCTCTAGGGACACAATGTTAGTTTTTGCTTGGTTTCATATTTTTCACGCTCTCAACAAAGCTTTTACTGCTTGCAGCAAACAATATTATGGATGTCCTGATGATAAAACGTTCCGGTACATGGCATCAGTGTATAGTCAGTCACACCACAACATGTCTTTGAGCAAAGAATTTGAAGGAGGGATTACAAATGGAGCATTCTGGTAAACAAACAAAAATTATTTTGCTCACAATGGATATCAATTTTTCTTTGTTTGTCAAACAATAACAGCCTTTTGTTTGTGATTCAGGTATCCAATATACGGAGGTATGCAAGATTGGAACTATATACATGGGGGTTGCTTTGAGTTAACACTGGAAATTAGTGACAACAAGTGGCCAAAAGCAGCTGAGGTACTTTGGCATACAGCAATCTATTCTGTTCTTGTTGCTGATCATTTGATAATTATTTCTTTGTTCCATCTTTTCTTCTAATCTTTTTACTCCAGCTTCCTGTCATCTGGGAACACAATAGGATGAGTATGCTCAATCTTGTTGCAAGCGTCGTAAAGGTATTATTTCCACAGCAATAAATTGTCTGGTTATGCATTGGGATTTAGAAACCAGCGCACTACTTAAAATCAAATGATGCCAGGGTCTGGTATTCTTGATCATGTACTCAATTGCTCATATGTACTGCTGAACCTTTGCTGTCAGCGTCCCACTACTTTCTTTTTTACTTGGGATAACAATGCTCTTGTCAATACCATATGTAGCACCGTTTGGGGACCTATATCCAAATTGTCCCCTTCTTGTTAAATATATTTCCACAGGGTTCAGAGTGATAGTTTGCTAGCAACTAGAGTTAAGTGAAAAAGAAAAAGGGAACTCGAATTTGAACTGGAAGGGCTGTTGACCACTGACCAGTCAAAATTTTCGTCAGTTTTAACCCTGCCATTGTTACTAAATACTAATGTAGGTTTGGTTTCTTGCGGTACATGTATTGTTAAAATTAAACAAAAAGTTGAGGTAGTGTCACCAATTCGTTGTTAGCCACTGTACCTATTGCAGACACCTTGTTGTTCTCCTATCCCCAGTTGGAGTTTTTTCTTCTTTTTGTTGTTTGATTTGTAAGTGTCACCAGAGTTTATCAGTCTGTCCTGTCATATTGACTCAAACTTCAGTCAGGAATTCATGGAAGGATATTTTCTGCAGATACTGGCCAGCCTATTCCTGGCTCAGTAATGATAAAGGGAGTTGATTCCAAGGTGAGGTATTAGTGATCTTTGGATCTTATCAACAAGTACCCTTTATTTTAGATCAGAAGTTAGCAGACGTTCATGATAGAAGTTTTCAGACTTATCATTTGAGAGACCATAATCTTGACTTTTAATTGCTTTTAGGTAAATGCTAGCATGACTTTTGGAGATTACCATCGAATTATTGCACCTGGTGAGAAATATGAAGGTAAATTATTTGGTTACTCTTTCTTTCCATCTGCAACATCAAAATTTATGAACATTATTCACCTGCAATAACAAAACAGTTTGGGATTTTTTCAACTTATATTCTTAATGCCAAGTATCAATCTAAGAGAACAAAAAATTTGGTTAGCATTAAATAACCAATTTTAACCACCTAACATGAAAGATGTATTCCACAACGATTTCTATCTATGTTAGCAAGATGACCACCAAACCTATGGTATAAAAACTAAGCCATTGTTATCCCTCCTGCACAAGCAAGTGACTTATCTGTCCATGTTCCTGGCAGTCATTGCATCAATGGAAGGGTTCCGACCAAAAGCTACTCGTACCGTGCTGCTGGAGGGGGAAGCCGTGAACCTGGATTTCATCTTGGACCCAAATGGACCCGACGGGCAGATGAAGCTGCTCCGTAATGACTGTGGTTGCCGCTGCGATGATGACAAGCTGTTCCACGTGCAAGGACCTCACCTGGGGCTGTACCTTGCTGTATCGTTCGTGCTCCTGACTCTTTATTTGCTCTTCAAGAGAAGATCTGCGTCAAGGTTGCTAACATACAGATACTCACCCAGACGGCCTGTTGCTGTATAAGAGGAATCTCGTGCCCTACGTACAGTTTTGTAACTTACAGGCCCTTGCCAAACCGATATGTTGTATAAGGATAGCCAATGTACCATGGAGACATGTAAGTTTTGCGGCCTCAGAGAATTTTTGGTTCAGTTTGTATAATTTCATAGATATATTTTTTGAATCGACGAGTTCGAATTTCTTCGGTAGGAGATTTGGAGAGCAGCAATAATGTGGTAATATCTTGATCCCAGTTTTGCGCGCAAGGAACAAACCTGGCCGGCATACATGCTTGTTTAACATTTCCGTGTGGTCATCTATTCCAGTTCATCGAGCACGAGCTTTTGAGCAGCAAGAGTGCGTTTAAGATCCTCGGGAGGAAGAAGAGGAAGTTCTGTTACTCGAACCCGTAGTTTCTTCTCTGTGATTCTCCTTTGAACCTGGAAACCGCCGTGTTACCGGGAATGTTAATTACGCATTTACGCGCGCGTCTTTCGTGGCTATGCTAGCTACATCTGCTGCGGGGAACATGGACTGATTTTGGGTAGTGGGAGCTTCGCTTGAAGTTTAGAGCCTGCGGCCATGGACATGGAGCCGCCGAAAGCGACGGCACGGCCACTAGCTGTTCCAGGCGCGCCCGTACGCCCGCCACAACCACTGCACCAGCGCATGCGACGGCGGAGCGGAAGAGCGCCGCCGTAGGGATTCGCCGAATCGAAGGTCCCATCTCCTTGGACGTCGCGCGGGGGCTCGCCGCAGCTCCGCCGCCGTGGCGTTGCTGCGGGGGAAGGGAGGAGCGGAGGCCGCCTCCTCTTCAAACCAATCTGGGGCGCAGCACGCTGATCCAACGGTGGGAACTGGAAGAATTGGAATCTTACAAATAAACCCCTGATTTGGATCGCGATTAATAATCGCGATCCAATATTTTTCAAATAGGCCCCTAATTTGGATCGCGACTATTAATCGCGATCCAGTATTTTACATATGAGCCCTTACCGTCGTAAGGATTTTCCCAGATTAGCCCTCGGCCACGGGCGGCTTGGCTTGGCTCCCGTCTGCCCGGCCGCCGGCGGTGGCGGCGCGTTCGCCCCGTCGCCGGGGAAGGAACACCACTGCCAGCAGCCCTTGAAATCGTCGGCACAGACACGAATTTCCCCCCC